>CM077086.1:17001631-17255821 GCA_039513925.1 Platanthera zijinensis
TTTCGGGCAATATTCGGCCAAAGTGCAAATTTTGAAAGAATGTTCAACATGAAAGTTGTACATCTCGTTCTTGGATACAAAAATGGATATATTATTTGTCTAATTCCGACATATATTGTGGGAGAACCAGCTTAAGCTTTTTTAGCCTTAAAAAAGCTTGAGCTTATATATGTTATTCTGATAAATTATATATACACACACACACAAATAACATATATAAGCTCAGATTTTTTTTAAGCCTAATAAAAATCTTGAGCTGATTCTCTCATAATACATGTCGAAATTAGACATATAATATATGCATTTTGTAGCAAGAAAAGAACATGATCTGCAACTTTCATGTTGAACATTCTTCCAAAATTTGCACTATTAGGCCGGAATTTTGCCCGAAGTTTGCTGGCTCGAAATGAATATAATAATAATAAATTTCAAAATTCGAGCCAGCAACCTTTCGGGCCAGATTTCGGCTAAACCATGCAATTTTGGAAAAATGTTCGACATGAAAGTTGTAGATCACATTCTTGACTATAAAATGCATATATTATTTGTCTAATTCCGACATGTATTGTGAGAACCAACTCAAGCTTTTTTAAGCTTAAAAAAGCTTGAGTTTATATATTTCAAACCCATATATATAGCTTTCCACTTATAAAAATTTATGAAATGGTTTTAAAAACCATGCTTTTAAAATCCTTTGAGGCAATTGCATCCGTCCATCTCTTGCATGAAAAATAATAACCATTTGATCGGATCTGCTGGCCAAAATCGAAATATCCTAGATCTCTAAACCTACAGCCCGCGAGGTAGAGAGAAAGAGAGGAGAGAGGGCGGGGGAGAGTGGCGGCGGGAGTTATGATAACAGAGTAGGCAGAATTATGATGTATATATAATTATATAAATGAGATAGAGTGAGGGAGTAGTAGAGAGAGGGGATTATATTATTAAATATTATATATATAGATTATATAATATATGATATAGTTGATAGATAAAGACGAGACAAAGACAAAAGGGAGAAAGAGAAAAAGAAAGGGAGAGAGGGAAAGAGTGTGGGAAAAGGGAGAGAAAGAGAGGGGAGAGAGAAAATAATATATATGCGTATATATGGATATTTTTTTACAAAATAAATATTATAATTGTGATGTATATTTTATTACGGTCATTTTGAGTACTCATATGCATATGTTGCGGGCGAAGCCCGCAGGGGGCGGTCGATGCCCGCCGTCGTCGGACGGATACTGTGGCACGTAGTCATCGGGCCGGAGGCCCGTTGTTGAAGCCAGGAAAAATTCCCTACCTCAGAATCGGACTAGGCGGCTTAAGGCTACTGGTCAAGTAGTGAAGCTAGACGGACCATGGAAGCAAGAACAGAAATGGGCTTTAGGAACAAGATCTCAGGTTGCTGCGGCAGGAAGGTCCACCACGTACCCGACTGCTTGGAAGAAGCAGCCCCTCCACAACCAAAATGACCGAGCTAGGTACGAGGGAAACGAGTTAGCAACTAAATAGCGGGTCGCGACTTGGTCTCTAAGGAAAAGGAATCCAAAGGGCTAGCGAGTATCTATCCGAGATTCTTAGTCTCCTTCCCTCGCACCCATGAGGTCCTATTTATAGGGAAATTCTAGGGGAGGGGGGACATATTTATACCCCCACCCCGACGACTAGGCGACTTCCTGGAAGAACTCGCACGGGCTGGGTGAGTAGCTCGCCTAGTCGCCAACCTAGCGAGAATGTGTGTGAAGCTCGTCATACTCGCTCAGGCCTTCTGCTGGCTCGCGCCTTGATCTTGACTTCTGTCTTGACTGTTGACTTTGACTCTTGCTGAGCTGGCTGTGGTAGGACTCATCCTCGTCGAATACGGGCTGTACACAATCCCCGCTCTTTGCGAGCGACGTAGTAACTCAGAAAGAATTCTCCAGCACTTATTCGGCGAGGTGTATTGTCGAGTATCTGGGTTGCTCGCCTCGCCTATCGCTCGACGAAATCTATAAATAGGGGGCCTGGTATCTGAGGCGGATCTCCAAAGCTCGCTTGCTATGTCGGACGCTAATGAGAAACTCCTTTAAGATAGCCTCGCTGCCCTGTCTGGTCTCTTTGGCATCCACAAATCGAAAAGCCCGCGCGAGGAAGATGTCGTCGCCGACTTACCCCCGCATAAAAGGAAGAAGACCAAGAAGCCCAAGAATCCCGCTTCTATGTCGATCGACCCGTTGCCGTCGTCTGAGCCAGTCGCGGCTTCGACGGTCAAACCCGCGCCTTCCGCTAGCACCATGAGGCTTCTTAGCGATCTGGGGCTGGACGACGTCCCTGATTCGGCCGCCCTCAGCCCGCCAGAGAATCCCGAGGTCGCCAAGAAGTCGGCGACATCTCGGATCGAAGTCGTTTCCTTGACAGGTCGCTATTCTGCCAAACCCCTTTCCAAATAGTTGGTCGCCGTGTGCTTCTCGCTGACCTATTTTTCATGCAGACTCTCCTCCGGACGTCGCAGACGTGCCTCTCGATGTCGCCCCTCTGAGCTGTGCGTCGTTGCTCGCCCTGGCAGCCTATAAGCCGCGGTACGGATTAATATCGGCGCTAAGAAAACGTCGGAGACTTTTTGGCGAAAGAAAACCCTCCGGCGAGCAAGGAACCACTGACGAAGGATCTCCCTCCCGCGTGAAGGGACCCTCCAGGAGCAAGGATCACCCGGCGAGTAAGGCTGCTCCTACCCCTGCGCGAGATTCGGCACTGCCAGTGACGAGTTCTTCCTTGCCGCCGCCGCCGCCTCCGGACGCGGCTTCTATCCAGGCGGTGAGCACCTCTTTACCGTCGCCGCCTCTGACAGCCAGCAAAAAGCTGACATGCAGCGACGTCCTCCGCCTCCTCCGCTGAAGACTTCGCAGCAGCCGGCGAGCTTGGTGCAGCCTCCGCCTCTATCGAAGAAGCCAGATAGACCGCGACCGAGTTATTTCCTGCCGCGAGTTGGGGGCTCCGACTATGGAGGTCGCGAGCAGGGAGGTCGTGGACAGGATAGATCAGCCAATCACGTGGACGGTCCATCCTCTGGTCTGCGAGATGCCCCGGTCGCGTCCCTTCCCTTCACCGCGCCGATCCCGGTCTCCTCATCGCGGTAAGCCTTGCCGTTGTTACTTCTGATCATTGAGACGCTTATTTCTGATCTTGCGATTAGTCTACCTGCTATGACAGATCGCCCGACGACTCCTGGGGCGGCCTTCATCGATGCCATCGAGCTGTCGGGGAGCGAATATCGTCATGTTGCAGCTCGCGCCTATATGGAGCTGGAGAGACAGTTCGATCAGCTCGCCATCTGTGATCCTCATCGCCGGATCTCAGCTCTAGAGGTGCGAATGGCGAAGATGGAAGAACTCCAGACCACCTTGGAGAGCTACGAGGCTCGCTTCCATATGGTGAAGGAGAATGATCGCCAGCTGGCGCTAAACAACCACCGCCTGCAGCTTGTCCTCAACGAGTTGGTCGGCATCCGGGCGAGTATGGGTTCCGTGGGGCGGCTGACGAGGATTGAGGAGCAGTTGCGGCTTGGCGACGATGCGATTGCGCTGGCGACAGAGCATTTCCAGCGGGCGCGCGATATGGGCTGGGCCGGGCGACATCCTCACCCTCCAGAGCGACCAACAAGTACTTAGATCGTTTTTCTTTTATTCTGAACTCGCCGCAGACGACTTTGTAATGAACTATATTATCCTAGTAATAAGCGAGTTTGTATCTCGCCTGTGATTTTTTTCTTTCTTTTTGTTTCATTTATTCTGTGGTGTGCCGAGTTTATTGCGCAGGTTCTGATGAGTGTTGCGACATCCTCTGTTGTAACGTGCGAGGTGGGTTGACGAAGGGGTGTTTCCTCGCCTTTACACGCGACTTTAACTGATACTCGCCGAGACGGACACCCCCCCCCCTTTGCCTTTGTCTATAAATAGAGGGGGTAAGTGTGACATAAGTACGCTGCCGCGATTCTCGCAACCCGCCTCGCGAGTAACTTCTCTGCTCGCTTCTTCTTATCTTCTTCTTCCCTTCGATCATACTCTTCTCTTAGCTCGCCAAGATGGTTGGAGATGATGTCAATGCTCGCCGACAAGCTCATGCCATCAACTTCACCGACGCTACCTTTAAGAAGTCGATAACCTCAGAAAAGGACTTAGAGATATTTAAGGAGCGCCTCTTGTCAGACGGATACTCGGCGAGGCTCCCTGCTCGCGGCGAGCGACTCAACACTTATGTTGAGGGCGCGATGGTGTTGTCGATACGCCATTTTGACGCCGGCTTGTGACTTCCCTTCTGGCCCGAATTCTGCTAGATCCTCCGGTATTTAGGGATCGTTCCCGCGCAAATCAACCCCAACGGAATGACGATCATCATGGGGTTCCTTTGCTACCTGCGGGAGGAGAGGATCGCCTTCGACCTTTCTGTGTTCCGCCGAATATTCGCCTTCGCCACGACTTCGGAGGGGGGCGTCTACTTCAGCAGCCATGTCTACACTTTGGTGGGGATCGCGAATAAAGTCCACCGCTAGAGCGAGCAGCTGGTTGTCGTCCACAGCGACTTTGGGGGACTTCTTGGAAGGCCGCACCAACCCGCCGATGTCGCCTTCCTCCCGCCGATCTTGGAAGGTGTTCGCAAGTAATTATTTGAATCCTTCTGAGGTCGCCGGTTTGACGTCATCTACTAGCGACTTAATGTCAACGCGCTTGAAGCAATCCATCTCAACGAGGGTAAGACTTGTGCGAGATCATGCATGCTCACCTACTCGATTTTTTTTATGGAAGCTCGCACTGATCATGTCGCGCGATCTTTGTAGTGTCCAACGAGCTTCCGGAGAAGTCGCTTCCTCCGGCGAAGGAAATCGCCACCTCTCTTACGAAAGCCCCCCCCCCCCTCGCCTGATGTTGGGGAGAAGAAGAAACTCGCCAAGGGGAAGGCGAAATCCAGGTCATCGGGGCCTGCGAGTAAGAGGGTGAAGGTGTCGTCGCCTCAATCTGATGACCAGGAGTCGCCGCTGGAAGATCGGACACCCCACTTCCACCCAAACTACAACCTTAAGCGAGGGGTGGTGGATGTCTATGGTCGCCCGCTGGTGACCTGGTCGGCAGATGAGCACCTTGTGTCGCTGAGCACCAACCTCCCGTCTTGGTCGACGGACTGGGAGGACAAGAGGGAGGCCTTCGCCGTCCTCCATGCTCTGTATGAGCGAGTAGATGTCGAGTCTATGCTGGAGCTCGGCCCGTCGGAGCTCGCCCATCAATTCGCATGCTCGCTTGCGCATCTGCCGAGTTAGGAATTTCACGGCAAGGAAGTTGTTGGAGACGACAGAGGCTTTGAAGGTCATCTCCAAGAAGGCCATAGATCTCGGCATGCGATCGGTCCGTTGGAAGGACTATGAGGTAAGTCGTTTTCCGCTGGTGACATTTGATGATTCTTGACTGGTCGTTCGTTGACGGTTGATATCTCGCAGGCCGCCGAGATCGAGGCTGCGAAGAACCTGTCTGAGTGCGAGGAGAAGCTCGCCACTTCGCAAGCGGAGTTGGAGGCGGCCCAAGTTCGTGTCGCCGAGATGGAGACTCGGCTGTTCGCCGCTGAGGGACGCGCGAACTCCTCTGCTCTGTTGTTGGAGGCGTCGTGGCCGGAGGACGATCCGCAATGGGCCGTCAAGCGGTCCCGACTTCTTTGGGAGGAGAGGTCGTCCGTCCGCCGCGAGATAGCGCGGGCGGCGGGGAACATAATCCTCGCGCGGCTGAGGATCAACAGGCAGCTCGTCGAAGGGGAGAAGCAGTTCACTGTCGACGAGCTCATCCCTGAACTACTCGCTGAGGGGATGATCTTGCCCGGTCGCGTCCCTTCCTCGTCGTCAGGCTCTAACAGTTCTAGTAGCAGCGGCAGCGGCGAAGGAGGCGAAGGTGGCGAGGAAGAAGAAGACGATGCAGACATCGGAGATGACGAATATCGACCGGATACTGGTGACAACGAGTCCTAGTTGCTCGCCGATCTTTGTCATGCTTGGATGTAACAGTTTTTTGACCCTTCTGTAACTTGTACATTTTATATATTTATACAAGTTTCATTCTGTCTGCTTCTCACATGCTGGTTGATATTGCTCGCTAGACTCATAGGCTCGGCGAGGATGAGTGCTCGTGATGCATACTTGTTATACCAACTCGCATAAGCACACGCATGAATACCTATTCGTATATTCGCCGACGCGTACTCGCCTACTCGCCCGATGAATGTTGTTTGCTAGACTCTTAGGTTCGGCGAGGGAGTGCGCCGTTCAATCAGCACGTCGCTGGATCTCACGCGCCGAAGCTCATCGCGTACTCGCAGATTGCCAACTCCGGCTTGTGTTTTGCTGCTCACCCCGGTATAGTTGCCGATACGTACTCGCTCCTCGCCGTTGTTATTTGCATTATCGCCGAACCATACTTTTTGCTGCTCGCCGCGGTATAGTTGTCAATACATACTCGCTCCTCGCCGTTGTTATTTGCATGAAGTCATACCTCGCGGGAGCTTGGCCTCCCAGGGCTTGGGGCTGATAGTCGACACCCGCATGAGTCAAAGTCAAATGGGGGTGGGAGAGTCGACTCAAGGAGGCAAGTAGTCGGTCTGCAAGGGGGAGCTCGTGCAGAGTTGACGGGTTACGACATCACTCCAATGAGAAACTTGATTTCCTCGAAGAGGTTCAATGGCCGGTATGTAGGAGAGAAGCTCGTGCAAGGACACGAACTTACGTTCACCCTGCCACTCGAGGCCTTCTATTCGGAGTCGACACCTTGCCGAAAGTCAAGCTCAACCAGGGGTGGAGAGTCGACTCGAGCCTCGACAAGTAGTCGGTCTGCAGGAGGGGAGCTCGTGTAGAGTTGACGGGCTACGACATCATTCCCACGAGGAACTTGATCTCCTCGAGGAGGTTCAATGGCCGGTATGCAGGAGAGGAGCTCGCGCAGGGACACGGACTTACGTTTACTCTGCCACTCGAGGCCTTCTATTCGGAGTCGACACCTTGCCGGGAGTCAAGCTCAATCGGGGGTGGAGAGTCGACTCGAGGAGGCAAGTAGTCGGTCTGCAGGAGGGGATCTCGTGCAGAGTTGACGGGCTACGAAATCATTCCCACGAGGAACTTGATCTCCTCGAGGAGGTTCAATGGCAGGTATACAGGAGAGGAGCTCGTGCAGGGACACAGACTTACGTTTACCCTGCCACTCGAGGCCTTCTATTCGGAGTCGACACCTTGTCGGGAGTCAAGCTCAACCGGGGGTGGAAAGTCGACTCGAGGAGGCAAGTAGTCGGTCTGCAGGAGGGGAGCTCATGCAAATTTGACGAGCTACGACATCATTCCTACGAGGAACTTGATCTCCTCGAGGAGGTTCAATGGCCGGTATGCAGGAGAGGAGCTCGTGCATGGACACAGACTTACGTTTACTCTGCCACTCGAGGCCTTCTATTCGGAGTCGACACTTTGTCTGGAGTCAAGCTCAACCGGGGGTGGAGAGTCGACTCGAGGAGGCAAGTAGTCGGTCTGCAGAGGGGAGCTCGTGCAGAGTTAACGGGCTACGACATCATTCCCACGAGGAACTTGATCTCCTCGAGGAGGTTCAATGGCCGGTATGCAGAAGAGGAGCTCGTGCAGGGACACGGACTTACGTTTACCCTGCCACTCGAGGCCTTCTATTCGGAGTGCAATGCTATCATGTTGGCTACGAGAGACGACAATTGGATTAATTGAATCGATGTTTTTGGTGAGGAGATAATCTTTTTCCTTTTTAAGAGGGACGTTCTCAAACCCGTTGAATTGGGAAGTCGACATCCGAACCCGTTCCTAATAATTCCTCCGGTCGGGAGAGAGATGCACTCGGGGAGACATAGGCCGACATGCAAGGGGGGAGCTGATCTCGGCCGACAATGCAGAGGCTCGGTCTTACAAGAGCGCTTAAAGTCCCGAAGCATCGTCCTATCTTTCGCACCGGACTATTTAGGAGGAACGGGTCGATGACTCGTGTCCTGATCTGACAGTGAAGGTCGCTTCCAGCCACGCTTAATGGCCACGAGTGATAGCGTTTGGGCGGAGGGTGATGTTTCAGCGAGGGTCCTTTAGGACGCACTCGGGACTAACATACACCTTTGGGCTTATCCTTGCCCTTTCCTCGGCAAGTTATCCTGTTTTGACAATAATTTAAATTCCTTTTCTTATGATTGCTTGGTGAGGTCGGCCTTTCCTCGAGTCCAGGGGTTTAGGGTACAAGTTTATTCCTGGTAGTTCCTCCAGTTGGAAGAGAGATGCCCGGGCGCGAATTTTCCGCCCGGCGCGAATTTTTCCGCCCGGGCGCGAATTTTCCGCCCGGGCGCGATTTTTCCACCCGGGCGCGATTTTTCCGTCCCGGGCGCGATTTTTCCGCCCGGGCGCGATTTTTCCGCCCGGGCGCGATTTTTCCGCCCGGGCGCGATTTTTCCGCCGGGAAGCGATTTTTCCGCCCGGAAGCGATTTTTCCGCCCGGAAGCGATTTTTCCGCCCGGAAGCGATTTTTCCGCCCGAAAGCGATTTTTTCGCTCAGTCACAATTTTTTCGCCCAGTCGCGACGAGAAGAGATTTTTTCTCTCGGACGCGTATTTTTTTGCCCGGGCGTGTTTTTTCGCCCGGGCATGATTATTTCATCCGGGGGGTTTTTTTTTTCTTTTTTGTCCAGGCGAAAAAATTGTGTTGGGGAAAAAATCGCGTCTGTGAGAAAAAATTGAGTCCGGGACAAAAACGCGGTCGGTTGAAAAAATCGCGCCCTGGCAAAAAAAACCGCGACCGAGTGAAAAAACTGCGATCGGGCGGAAAAAATACGCGCTCGAGCGAAAAAAAACGCGATGGAGCGAAAAAACACGCCCGGGCGAAAAAATCGGGGTTGTGCGAAAAAATCGCGCGCAGCGTGAAAAAAAATGCGCTCGATTGAATAAAATCGGGCGAGCGAAAAAACGTGATCTAGCGAAAAAACACGACCTGGCAAAAAAATCACGCCCGAGCGAACAAATCGCGCCCGGGCGAAAAAAATCACGTCTGGGTGAAAAAATCGAGCTTGGGCGAAAACAATCTTGACCGGACGAAAAAAATCTTGACGGGCGAAAAAACACGCTCGAGCGAAAAATCGCTTACAGGCAAAAAAATCGTGCACTTTCGAAAAAATACACGTCCAAACAAACAGACCCTTATGAATAAATGAGAAATTTAGATAAGCACTTATGACCAAACTATCCAAACAGTCGACTGCTTATTCATCATTGATTTTATAAAATCTCTATACAAACATCAATTTTCAATTAGCGGCTTATTCATCATCATAAGTTGTCCTCAAACAGAGCCGAAGTTGAATGTTTGTGAACGATAGTTCATAATCACCGTGTTTACAACCGTCACCGTCGTGCTTAACTGAGCCTTAACCTAAAAAATAAGGCTTTCCAAAGAAAAAACGACATGGATTTACATGAATCTCCTTATGTTAGGAGAAAGCTAGGAGAGAAAGCAACTAAGAGAGATCTAGAGAGCTAAGAGAGAGGATTAGGGTTTGAGGAGGGAAGAAGAAGCTAACCTGATAATACTCTTCATACCCCCCAAAGGGGGGCTGCCCGGATATATATATATCCGGGCATGGAGGGGTCGGCCGGCCCTTCCCAAGGGGGCTGAACCCGCCTGGTTCAGCCCCTGGCCGGCGGTTCAGTGAGTGGGGGCTGAACCGGAAGGTTCAGCCCCGTTGTTTAGCGCGCCCTTGCTCCTCCGAACATAATGACGACCCGCAAAGCGTAGCAGGGACGTAACATTCCCCGCCCCATCAAGAACCAACTTGTCCTCAAGGTGATATTCCGGATAGAGCTCCTTGAAATCGAAGAAGTCTACCCAAGAGTTGTGTGCTGACGACAGGTTCTTCCATTTGACCAAGAGCTCGGGCCGGTATTCCGTGCCCCGATTCTTCCACCCGTGCCCCAAAATATCCTCTGGAAGCAGCCGCAGCTCACCCGTAGTAGTAACTGCAGGCAATAAAGTACTAGGCTGGATATGCGGACCCAATTTCCGTTTGAGCAAGGAAACGTGGAATGTAGGATGGATGCGGGAACCCTCCGGCAAAGCCAAGGTATAAGTCACCGGCCCCACCCTGCTGATGATCTGAAAGGGGCCGTAATAGCGCGGGGACAGCTTCTGGTTGCCACGATGAGCCACAGACAACTGCCGGTACGGCTAGAGCTTGAGAAAAACTGTCACCCACGGCGAACTCCCGCTCCGTGCGGTGCTTATCCGCATGGGACTTCATGCGCTCCTGGGCTAGGCGGAGATTCTCCCGAAGAGTCACCAACATGCGATCACGATCCAGAAGAGCACGATCCACTGCCGGAAGAGCGGTGCTGCCCGGCTCATAGCTGGCCAAAGTCGGAGGCGGCCGCCCGTAAACCACCTCAAACGGCGTCATCCTGCTGGCTGAGTGATATGTCGTGTTGTAACAGTACTCGGCCCAGTGTAACCAATCCGGCCAACTCCGAGGCTCATCCATAACAAAGCATCGAAGATACGTCTCGACACCCCGATTGAGCACCTCCGTCTGGCCATCCGACTGCGGGTGATGTGCCGTGCTGAAGTGTAAGCGAGTACCCTGTAACCTGAACAGCTCCCTCCAGAACCCAATGACGAATGTGGGGTCGCGATCAGAAATAATGGCACGAGGAAGGCCATGCAGTCGAACAATTTCTCGAGCAAAGAGGGCGGCCACGGACTCCCCAATATACGGATGGCTAAGGCCCAGAAAATGGCCATACTTGGAGAGCTTATCCACCACGACCAGAATAACTGACTTTCCTTTGGACTTAGGCAGCCCATCAATAAAGTCCATAGACACCGTGTCTCAAATAAGCTGCGGAATGTCCAATGGCACGAGTAGCCCGGCAGGAGAAGAAGTCTCATATTTTTGTCGCTGGCAGATGTCGCAGTGGCGTACAAACTGCTGAATGTCCCAGCGCATGCCTGCCCAAAAAATGTTTGCTCTCGCCCTCTGGAGAGTCCGGAGCACCCCCGCATGCCCTCCTGTGGGCGAAGAATGGAACTCGTGCATCAATACCGTCTTCCAAGCTGAATCGGCGGGTACGACCACCCGACCCCGATAATAAAGCCGGCCATTACACAAGTGATAGCCAGCCGGCCCTGTCTCGCCCCGCTGTAAAGTGTCCACCAACGGCCGTAGCGTGTCGGAGCGAAGTACCTCCTCCTGAATGTCCTCCAAGGAATCGACCAACGGCCCCGAAATATGAGAGAGAGCAGCCTCTGGAAGACGAGAGAGAGCGTCGGCGACCACATTCTCTTTGCCGCGCCGATAAACAATCTCATAGTCGTAGCCCAGAAGCTTGGTAACCCATTTCTGCTGCAGAGGTGAAGAAACTCGTTGGTCAAGAAAATGCTTCAAGCTCTGGTGGTCCGTTAGGATCTTAAAGTGCCGGCCCAACAAATAGGGCCTCCACACAGCCACTGCGTGAATGATCGCCAACATCTCCTTCTCGTAAGCCGAGAGACCCAAGGTACGAGGAGTCAAGGCCTTGCTGTAAAAGGCTATTGGCCGCCCCGCCTGCATCAAAACCGCCCCGATGCCGACCCCCGACGCATCGGTCTCCAGAACGAAGTCCTTCGTGAAATCTGGTAGTGCAAGCACTGGTGTGGTGGTCATTGCCCGTTTGAGAGCCTGAAAGGCTTCCTCCGTCTCTTCACTCCAAGAAAAAGAATCCTTCTGCAGCAGCTGGGTCAATGGTCGGGCTATCTTCCCATAGTCCTGTACAAACCGCCGGTAGTACCCTGTGAGGCCCAAAAAACCCCGCAAAGCACGAACTGTAACCGGTCGCGGCCAGGACTGCATACTCTGAATCTTCCGCGGGTCGGCCCGAACGCCCTGACCAGAGACCAAATGGCCCAAGTACTCCACCTCCGCCTGCCCGAAGGAGCATTTGGAACGGTTGGCATAAAAATGGTGCTGACGAAGTCTGGCAAGAACCTGTTCCACGTGGTGCACGTGGTCCTCCCAGGTCGCGCTGTAGATGAGGATATCATCAAAGAATATCAGGACAAACACCCGCAGGAAATCTCTGAATATCTCATTCATGTTGGCCTGGAATGTAGCGGGCCCTCCAGTCAGCCCATTGGCCATAACCAAAAACTCATAATGGTCGTCATGTGTCCGAAAAGCCGTCTTATGGACGTCCTCCGGTGCCATCAATATCTGATAATATCCTGAACGAAAATCCAGCTTGGTGAAATGCTGCGCTCCATGCAGTTCATCCAGTAACTCCTCTATGTGAGGAATCGGGAAGTTATCTTTGACAGTAGCGTCGTTCAAGGGTCGGTAGTCCACACAGAATCTCCAGGACCCATCTTTTTTCTTGACCAAAATAATAGGAGCCGAGAAGGAACTCGTACTCGGCCGAATGATGCCGGCCTCCAGCATCTCCCGGACACTGCGTTCGATCTCCGCCTTCTGAACGTGCGGGTAACGGTAAGGACGAACATTCGTAGGCTCAACTCCCTCCTTGAGCGGAATACGGTGATCCCGAAACCTCGGCGGTGGCAAAGTGTGTGGCTCCTGAAAAACGTAAGCATAATCAGTCAGAAGTAACTGTAACTGACCCGGTACCTCAAGAAGTGTGGAATCGCCGGTCAGGACCTCCCGAAGGACGGCCATGAGCTGCCCATCCCCGCTCAACTGCTGCAAGCTGCGAAGAGAAACCTCCTTAACAGGAGAGGACATGATACCATTCAGGCAAAACTGTTTTTCCCCGTGCACAAACTCCATAGTCATGTGCTTCCAATCAAAAGTCACCCGCTGTAACTGGCGCAACCACTGAACTCCCAGCACCATGTCCGAACCCCGAATAGGCAATAAGTAGATGTCAGTCCGTCCCACATAACCGTGTATCCGCATTTCCACTCCCTTCAGCACCCCCTCGCACTGCAGCTTGCTGTCATCCGCCACCATAACGTGAAAGGCAGCCCCCCTGTCAACCACGTGTCCCACGCGTCGTGCTATGTCGGGATGTATGCAGTTGTGGGTGCTCCCACTGTCCACCAGAATAGTAACCTTCTCTTGGGCAATCCGGCCCGCCAGCCGCATTGTAAGCGGGGGAGCGCAACCCTCGAGAGCATGTAGAGAAACTCCAAACTCGGTCTCCTCCAATTCCTCCCCCAATTCCTCGTCCGGAGCCGGCCCGTCCTCATCCTGATGCAACATGAAAACCTGCAGCTTTTGGCATTTATGACCTGGCACAAACTTCTCGTCGCAATTAAAGCACAGGTCATTCTCCTTCCGAGCGGCCAACTCACTCCAAGACAACCGAGTCACCGTTGGTTTGGTACCCGTGTGCTGCTCTCGTCGTGCTGCAGTGGTCGGGGCCAAGGCTGTCCTACTCGTGATGCGGGCCCGCTGTCTGTTGAACTTCTCCTCCTGGATACGCGCCAAAGTAATGGCGTGGTTCAAGGAACGAGGCATGAGTGTCTGCACCTCGTCACGAATGTGCTCCTTGAGACCTCGAGATGAAACAGCTGTAGAGTGTCCTCTCCGGCCACTGAACCCGATTTGCCAGCTTCTCGAACTCAGTGCGGTACTCCAGCACTGATCCTTTCTGACGAAGCTTCTGAAGGAGGGCCTCAAAGTTGTCGTACTCCAGTGGACCAAATCTGGCCGTAAATCCATCCACAAAACTCCCCCCAAGGCACGTACTCCCGTCCCCGCGGGAACCACTGCGTCCACTGGAATGCGTCGTCCTTCAAATGAAAGGACGCCAACTGCACCCACTGTCCGTCAGGAACCTCCTGGTACTAGAAAAAAGTTCCGCCTTTTGAATCCATTCCAAGGCGTCACCGCCCTCGAACTCCGGAAAGTACATACGAGTTAATCCGGGAGTCAAGCGTTGTGTCCCCTGACCTCCTTCCCGTCTTGCAGGCTCCCCTTGCTCGAAACCGCCGTAACCATGATGCTGACCTGCTCCCCAAGGCGGAGGTTGCGGCTGGCCGCCCCATCCTGGGCCAAAACCGGCCACCCCTGGCGGCCCAAACCCGCGCGGAGGAGGGAGGAGCCCCCCTCTTTGTTGTCCCATCGTGTCGGGTGGCCGCCGGAACCCAAATGGGTCGTCACCGCCCCGGCGCCATTGCCCTTGGCCGAATCCAGGCTCGCCGAGCCCCGCTGCCACAGATCCCAGCGGAAACGACCCCGTCGGACCCCCGTACGCCGCCGCCGACCCTCCGGGTAGACCGTAGTCCGTCGAGCCAACTCCGCCCGTCCCCGGCCAAGCCGTGCCAGGCGCGATCCCGCCCGATGCGCGTGTCCGCTCCGTTTCCGGAAACCGCACGCCGACGCCCTCCGCAAGTCGCACGCCGCCCGTAGCCGCTGGATCGGCCCCCGATCCGGCCGAATCTTCGTTCGCCGGTGCCTTACCTTTCAACAGCGTCTTCAACTCCTCCATCCGAGCGTCCAACCGCCCTTCCAAAGCCGCCATTGAATCGGTTAGCCCAACAACGTTCTCCTCTAGGGTTTCAATCCGCGAGGACTCCTCTTGAGTGCGAGTGGTCACCATTTCGGAGAGACGAACACCTCTGATACCAAATGTTAGGAGAAAGCTAGGAGAGAAAGCAACTAAGAGAGATCTAGAGAGCTAAGAGAGAGGATTAGGGTTTGAGGAGGGAAGAAGAAGCTAACCTGATAATACTCTTCATACCCCCCAAAGGGGGGCTGCCCGGATATATATATATCCGGGCATGGAGGGGCCGGCCGGCCCTTCCCAAGGGGGCTGAACCCGCCTGGTTCATCCCCTGGCCGGCGGTTCAGTGAGTGGGGGCTGAACCGGAAGGTTCAGCCCCGTTGTTTAGCGCGCCCTTGCTCCTCCGAACATAATGACGACCCGCAAAGCATAGCGGGGGCGTAACACCTTATTTTCTTGAAAAACTGTTAAATAGTGATCGCCGTTAATTACTAATGCTCTGTTTGGCATGACATTTTTGCTCCGGTGAGTTTGGACAAATACGACACCGTCATGAAATGTATGTTTGGCAGGACAACAATTACAACCACCGCCAATAAAAGAAAACTAGTTTTAACATAAAAGTAGATGTAGTTCTTTAGGTGAGGATAGACGTTCAAGAACAACGGTTCATAACCACCGCGTTCACAACTGCCGCTGCTGTGCCAAACAGAGCCTTAGGCTCCGTTTGGCACGGTGGTGACGGCCGTAAATCCATGAGTTACTGTCATTTTTATCAAGGATCACCTAGCAAACATAATCCGTTTGAACGTAAAAGCGGATGAAGTTTCTTAAGAGAGTATTAACGAATGACAATTTAACCCCCATGTTCACAACCATCACCGCCGCACCAAACAGAGCCTTGGACTTTCTAATCAAACCGATTCTCAAATATATTTTATTCTAAACTGAGAAAAATAATAATTATATCCTGATATCCATATGATCAGGGAGACATGATATATCTTCATTAAACATGGGAAAATAAACTGATCAAACAGCGCGTCCTATTAAATGGAGAATCAAGAGTACCTTGCCAACAACATTAACTTGCATCTATCACATCATCCTTCTTTGAAGGCCTCTTTCTCGTCTTCCCCGTCTTCGGCTCCTTGCTTTTCAGATCACGAGAGAACGATCTCAACAAGCCGAGCAAGTGTTCATTCCTATGCGCTGGCACACAACGCAATTAAATCAATTATTACAAGAATACCTTCATGAATAACAACAACAACACTCAAATCTTTATCACATTATAGTGGGGTCGGCGAATGTCATCGTGAATGGAGAGAAAAAAAATGAAGGACTGCATCTCATTTGCTTGTCCAGTTGTCCTTGGTCGAGCACTGAAATGTCAAAAAAATGCGGGGCAATGGCTTCCTAGTGCACAACATTGACGGCGGAAGTATCGTAGTGGAAGTCGCACGACATCCCACGATGCACATTTTCAACGGCGATAGTAACCCGATCATCATACAGCGTCCCCCATGCGCAGTATGTGGGGGAGCAATTGCACCTTGGCATCATATGGACATCATTCATCCAATGCCGGCTTGCTCAATTTTTATGTAGTTATTATAAAAAGTTTCAATAAATTTCAAACAGAAATGTAAATAATATAGTATTCAACTCAAAAGAATAAAAATATAGACAAAAATAATAACAAATAAACACCTCCCCTGAAATTTACATTTCATAACATCCACTTACAAAAGTGTCACCTAGGAGTAAATTTTTAGGAGGATTTTGTTGTGCATGAATGTTAGGAACTGTATTTTTACAAGAGAGATTTCTGTGATTTTAAAAGAGTAGAAAGATTTTTGCAATTTTAAAAGTAAGAGTGTAACCTGTAATTTAGTAAGGGAATTGTTAAAAGCACCGCATTTTTGGTTAATCGCACCGCATTTGAGTCTTTTAACACTTAAAATTTGTCACTCTAAAAATATACCCGCACCGCACTGCTGCTTCCTCGCACCGCAATCCTAAAATCCCGATCTTCTCCTCACACCTCCTGACGCGTCGCTGGCTCCTCCCGCCCCTCCAGCCCCCTCCAGCCCTTTCCGTCGCCGACACCGGCAGATATCAGCGCCAACGCCGCCTCTCCTCACGATCAGATTTTACTCAGAGATACGCCTTGTACATGCAATTTCAGGAAAAGTGTTCAACACGAAAGTTGTAGATCTCGGCGAGATCTACAACTTTCGTGTTGAACACTTTTCCTGAAATTGCATGTACAAGGCGTATTTCGAAAACACGCGAAAAGTTAGGAGATTTTTGGGTGCGACTAGCCAATAAAGAATTGCGGTTAACAATCACATATGTTAAAGGACTTCTGAAATTTCTTTGAGAGTTCATTACTGTTTCTATGTTTAGAAGTAAATTGTTGCAATATTATTGGTCCTCATCGTGAATTGTGCCCCAAGTATTATTTGTCCATATTATAAATGTCGTTGATGAAGATCACAAATATTTGAAGAAAAGAGCATAACAATTTGGACAACACATTTGATGGTTTTTTTGTATCAAATATTTTTTTCTATTGAGTATATATTAATATTGTAATTCAAAGAGAACCTATTTTAATTCATAAATTAAGTGCGGTGCGTTTATCTCAATTGCGGTGCGGATAACAATGTGCGGTGCTTTTAACAATATGTGAAAAACTGCGGTGCTTTTAACAAAGCGGTGCGATTAGCCAAAAATGTGGTGCTTTTAACAATTCCCTTTAGTAAACTTAGGCCCCATTTGGAAGACTTTTTTCCTCCTTACCGTTTTCTAGAAAACGCCACCATCCATAATATTGTGTTTGTTTTAAGGACGGATGACTTTTTAAAAAGACAAAATAACTTCTTTTGGATGAGCTGCATTTTTCATTGATAGAGAAAAAAACAAAATATTATAAACGGTAGCGTTTTCCAGAGAACAAAAAAGAGAAAAAAGCTCTCCCAAATGGCGCCTTAGAGGGAGGTCCAGATAAATGACAATAAATAATATACTATTTTGAAAAAAAAAAATCATATTAAAATAACATTAATAATAAATTAGGATGTATAAATCCATTTTCTTGCGGTTACTAGTTATCAGCTGTCTTTCTTTCTTTTTGGGGTGCCTTTCCTGGAAGCAGCATCTTGCAAAAAATGTAGGGTAAGGTTTGCCTACATTTCACCCTTATAGTGGGACCTTTTCTCGAACCCTCGCTGCATGGGAATGCTTTGTGCACTGAGCTGCCCCTTTTTTGGCGCCTTTTGAATTAGGCTCCGTTTGATACGGTGATGGCAGTTGTAAACGCATGGGTTAAACCGTCATTCGTTAAGAATCGCCTAACAAACATCATTCGTTTGAACATAAAAGTAGATGAAGTTCCTTATGTGGGCATTAACGAATGACAATTTAACCCTTATGTTCATGACCGCCACCACTGTCCCAAACGGAGCCTTAGTTCATTCGTTCATGTAAAGAGGAGACCGAATTGAGACAGCACCACACCTGAGAGCATGACATCCTCCATGTTAACAGATTTCCGGCCCGCGTGCTGTGCAAACAGCCGTACATCATTTGCCAGCACCTCTGCTTTCAAAAAACAATTAATTAATTAATTAATTCACAGATTTATAGGCTAAAATAATGGAATAAAATAAAAGGGAAGAATCAATCAACAATTGGTGTTTCTATCCCGGTCCTGTTTCTGTGCAAAGAAGTTTCTACTGCTGCACTTTTCAGCAGATGAACGAGTCAACCGCGGTTCACTGTTACTGATTCCCGTTCTCTGCTACTGTCAAGTTCTGGTTGAATTTTCGGTTCCCAGTTCAAGTTTTCGACTTAATTCGTGTTTTTTGCGATCATTGAATCGCGGCTGCTGGCGAGTCGCTCTAGTCTGGACATCCCGGTCTCGTATAGATCCTGGTTGCGGGGCGTGTAGCCTCAGCACGATTTTGACCTGTCATTGTCTTAGGAATGAAGGGATAGAAAGCAACGCAGAAGAACCTTAGAAAACACACAGATTTACGTGGTTCGGCAACCTTGTTTATATCCACGGCTGCGGTAGGATTTCTCCGTTTTTTATTTGATTTTTCGGTTACAGAAACTAGAAGCAAGGAAGCCCTTTATATCAGACTTTACATCTCCAACACATTATGCGGGGAGAAAGAGTCCATGGATTTGATTGAACAAGTCCATTCAATGCCGAGGACTTTTTTTTTTTACTTCTTTTTAACTAGAGTAGGACCCTTAATTTAGATTATATCCTATGTTATGTAAGTCAATGCATCTGGTAGGACCAGCCATTGAATTGGTTGTTGGCATTATTGTGTCTCTCAACGGTCAAGAATACTTCTCCAGTTTCTTGGCAGGTTCGTTTCTTATCTATGGTTTGCTGGTTGCCGTCGGATCTTCCTCGGTGGCGAATTGTGTGTCTTTCTACCTCTCTCTCTCTTCTTTGATTTTATTGATATGCGATTAATTTTTTTTTTGTCAATTGTATTCAGTAGTCGGAATTACTTTGTTGAGCATCCACACTCCTTCGGCGTTCGCCCTGGCCTTTCTTTCCGCATCAATAATATGACACAGCTCATCCAAACCTTTACATCGTGCAAGCCCCCCACTCGCGCCATGGTCGAAGCAGCTTCCCAGATCTCCATGATTACTCGCAGTTTTCGTGATTTGTCAAAAATTAATTTATAAAATTTTTGCAAGTGGAATTATGAATCGTATTTGAATTCAAGACGTGAGTGCAGGAGATTTTCACTCTTGAAATTTGTGTTGAAAATTGTGAAGTTAAAGTGCGGGTTGATCAAGCAGACCGTGCGGCCTGGGCGGACTGATGATGCGGTCTGGGTGGCCTGTTGTTGCGGTCTTGGTGTTGGTTGTTCCCTGGTGTAACCTTGCGGATAGGTGGAGTATCCGCGGAAGGGCGGACTCACTCTGAGTCCGCGGAGTTCGCTCTATGCGGACTGCTCTTGGAGCTTGTGAGCTCAACTGATTGTCTTACTCTGGTGGAGCGGCTTGTTGGCGGTCTGACTTGGGAGCTGGCGGACTGGAGCCTTGCCCGCCGAGCTCGCGACAGAGCTTGGTTGGTTGCTGTACTTGGTCACAATCTGTAACAAGTCCAGGGTGATCGCAGAGTCCGCAATGTCCGTTGGTTGATCGGGCGGTTTGTGCATGTTGGTCGTGGACTTGTGTTGCGGACTGGTGTGGTGTCCGTCGGGTTGCGGGCTGGCTTCCAGTCTTGGTGCCAGGCGGTTTTGGTTGGCTTGTCTGGCCTTGTCTTTGCGGACTCGGCAGACTGAATTGTGCTAGCTACGGGCTGGGGTGGTGATTCTATCCACTAGGACGGTGACCACACTCCTCTCCGCGCCTACAAATAGGACCCCCCCCCGTCACATCAACAGTAATTGAGGAACAGTAACTTGAGCGTTGATTAATTGCTGCAGCCTGGGTTTTCTTGTCCGCGCGGTTTGAGAATGTTAACTGATTGTTGTGTGAAGGTTGTGCGGCTAGCACTGTGAAGCCAGGAGTCTGGGTCTGACTGCGGTCAGGAATCAGTGGAGCTCGCGGTTACAATCGGCGGTTTCAGCAAGTCGCATTTGCGGCTAGCCAGCCTTCTCTCCTTCAGCAATTTCCAAGTTCAATAATCTGTCTGCCGGTCTCGGCGGACTAGGCGGTTTGTTCTTTCAGTTCGTCGGCGGCTTGCAGAGCAGTCGTTAAGTAGAATAACGGGTAGTCCGCGGACTTCGCGGAATCCGTAGATCAGTGTCGTGCAGCAACGGCTTGACGATCTCGACGGACTCAACGGTCTCTGAGGCAGTCCGCCCGGCTTGTTTTTTCTTAGTTGCTTGGTTGCTTCTCTCTTGTACTTGGCGAAATCATGTCTCGCCATGTATGTCTTGTCTTGTAATAAAGATAGTTGATATTACAAGATTTGTGTTTGCTCTCCGTTGTCTCTGATTTACATAGCTCAGTTTATGGTTGGAGTGTTCATGCGTCTAGATTCCGTTTCCGCTTGATCAAGTAGTCAGCTTGATAGCTCTGAAAGTTTTTACTTGATATCAGAGCTATCTTCTTATCAGCTTGTGAAGATTTCCATATGGTATCAGAGGGAACAGTGGCTTGAGCAGTGATCAAACTCAGTTGTGTTTGGCGCTTCTGGAAGCTTGTAGATCAGCGGTGTTGCAATAGAATGAGCTTTCGCAAGGGGTCTTGGTATTGAAATTCTTACAGCGACTAACTTCAAGAAGTGGAAGTCGTGTATGAAGAACTATCTTATTGGTGATGAGTTGTGGGAGGTCGTCGGTGGTGACGACAAGCAAGAAGTGACTGCTGCTACTGGTACGGCTGAACAGGTGAGAGCTTGGAGGAAGACTAATGCAAAGGCAGAGTTTGCTCTCAAGCGGACTGTCTCACCTGAGCTCTTTGATCACATCTTAGGATGTGAGTCTGCTGCTAAGATCTGGACATCCATTGATGGATTGTTCAACAAGAAGAATATAGCGCAGCTACAGTTCTTAGAGAATGAATTGGTTAAAACAACTCAAGGAGATCTTTTCATCTCAAGGTTCTTTCTTAAGATGAAAAATCTGTGCGCTGAAATATCATCATTGGATCCTGATGAGCCTATTTCTGAAGCTAAGTTGAAGAGACACATAGTCCGCGGATTGCGGAAAGAATATGTGGCTTTTGTGACTTTTGTTCAAGGATAGGTGACTCGGCCATCCTTGCTGGAGCTGGAGAATCTGCTGGCGTCATAGGAGAGCTTGGCTAAACAGATAGTCAGAGTTACTATCTCTGAAGGAGGTAGTGAAGCTCTCTTCACTGATAGGAAGAAGAAGAACAAGCCTGCTGCAGCGGATGTGCCTTCAACTTCTTATCAGCTAGAGAGGAGCGCTGCTCCTAAGAAGAATTGGAAGAATGAGTTGAAGTGTTACAGGAGTAATCAGCCGGGGCACTTCAAGCGTGACTGCAAGATCAAGTTGCAGCCTAGGCATGTTGCAGACAAAGAGGGAGCTGGTTCCAGTACTGAGAAAGCCGGATGGGGAGGAGCCTTCTTGACAAGCACATGTATTCGTGCTCTTTCTACCGTCGACTACCAAGATGACTGGATAGTTGACTCGGGGTGTGGTCATCACCTCACTGGAGACGAGTCGAAGTTCTCTTCACTGCAGACATTCTAGGGTAATGAAGTTATCATTACAGCTGATAATTCTGTTCATACTATAGAGAAGGAGGGTGTGATTTCTTTAGAGAGTGCACATGGTCCATTCACGTTAAGGAGTGTGTATCACGTATCTGGCATGAAGAAGAACCTCTTCTCAGTGACCAATGCGGTTGACGCAGACTATCACGTTCTGTTTGAGCCAACATAAGTGAAATTTCTCCGCAACATATCAACGGTTAAGGCTGATGTTGCTCATGTAGGGAGAATGGTTATAAACTTGTTTGTTTTATCAACAAGCTCTTATGTTGATCGGATGAGAACCAACGATAGCGCTGCTCTTTGACATGAGAGGCTTGAGCACGTAGGGATGGACAAGCTGAAAGCTATGACGATGAGAAGCCTTGTGAAAGGCTTGCCAAAATTGTCACCCTACGGAGATGGTCATGTCTGCGCAGGATGTCAGTTCGTAAAGACTCGTCTTCCGTTTGACAAGTCTCGTACAAGGAGCAATGCATCTTTGGAGTGCATCCATGGTGATTTGATGAGGCCAACTGCTACTGCTAGTCTTGGAGGCAACAAATACATGTTGGTGCTGATTGATGACTACTCAAGATACACTTGGGTGTATTTCATGAAGGAGAAGTCAGCTGCGTTCCAATTGTTTGTGGAGTTCAAGAAGCTGGTGGAGGGCCGGCTTGGCCTGTGGATCAAGAAGTTTAGATCAGACAACGGTGGTGAGTTTGTATCATCCGAGTTTTCTAACTTCTGCAGGAAGCACGAGATCCAAAGAGAGCTCACTTGTGCTCATACTCCACAACAAAATGTAGTAGCGGAGAGGAAGATCCGTCATTTGACGGAAACCTGCAAGTGTTGGCTTCATGCAAAGGGCATTCCCAGGTCCTTTTGGGCAGAAGGAATGGTCTGTGCAACCTATGTCATCAATCGGATGCCTCTGAGTCCGATCAACATGAAGTCTTCTGTTGAAATGATGTTCAAAGAGAAGCCTAGCGTGGAACACCTTCGGGTGTTTGGATCAACTTGCTGTGTGCATGTCCCGGATGCTCTGAGGACCTAGCTTAATGCAAAGGCGAGAAAGCTTATCTTTGTGGGCTATGATGAGCGGAAGAAGGGATGGAAGTGCATGGATCCTGCGACAAGGAAGTTCGTTGTATCAAGAGACGTTGTCTTTGATGAACTAACGTCGTATGGAGGTGGCTCTATTGAGCTGCAGGAAAGCAGGGTTGATGAAGGGCAAAATGAGGCTGTTGAAGATCTTCAAGTGGAGCTGTATGTGTCACCAGGAGCTCCAGATGTTTCAGGCTCTGGGGCAAAAGCTTCTGGTTCAGGAAGTAGGGGAGCGATGCTCTAAGTGTACCCGAGAATGAAGCTGATTCTGAAGAAGCAGGGGAGGTGGTGAGCAAAGAGCAGACTCTTCGGAGATTGAAGAGGATCATAAAGCCACCAGCTCGTTATTGCGAAGGGAACACGGTGAGTTTTGTCTCTTGTTTCTTCGCAGCCCCCCTGGATGAGCGGGAGCCTTCTAGCCTTATTGAGGTCACTGGAGTCAAGGAGTGAGAAGATGTCATGGATGAGGAGATGACTGCTCTCAAGAAGAATGAGACATGGGACCTTGTGCCCAAAGTTGATGACATTACTCCTGTGACTTGCAAGTTGGTGTATAAGCTGAAGAAGAAGGCGGATGAGAGCATCGAGCGGTACAAGCCTCGTTTTGTTGCTCGAGAGTTCTCTCAACAGTATGACGAAGACTATGAAGAGACGTTCAGTCCCGTGGCGAAGATGACTTCAGTACGGGTGGTGGTGGCTTTGGCGACTTGCCAAGGGTGGAAGATGTGGTAGCTGGACATAAAGAACGCTTTTCTTTACGGGGAGATCGACAAAGACATCTTCATGGATCAGCCACTGTGGTACGTTTCTGAAGATCATCCGGACTACGTCTACAAGCTCCGGAAAGCTTTTTATGAGTTGAAGCAGACTCCTCGAGCCTGGTATGGGAAGATTGCAGAATACCTCCAGTTCTGCGATTATCTTGCTTCAAACTCAGACTCGAGTTTGCTCTTTAAAAATAAGGGGGAGCTTCTAGTCTTGGTGCTGTTGTACGTGGATGACATGATCATCACGGGGAACTCCAAGGAGGAGGTAGCTAGGCTCAGGGCAGAACTAGCTATAAGATTCGAGATGAAGGACTTGGGTGAGCTCCACCACTTCCTTGGACTCGAGGTGGAGAGAAAAGAGAGCGGCATACTCGTGTTCCAGAAGGGCTATGCAGAGCGAATCGTTCAGCGAATCGGCATGCAGGAAGGGAAGAGTAGTTCTACTCCTTTCGATTCGGGCATCAAACTTCGGCGGGATGAGGGAAGGATTCTTCCTGATTCTTTGGTGTTTCAGGCTCTGCTTGGGAGTCTTATCTACTTAACGATTACAAGGTCAGACATTGCTTATGCAGTTGACCGAGTAAGTCGGTATATGACGGAACCCAGGAAGCCTCATCTGATGGCGGCGAGGAATATTCTGAAGTACGTGAATGTCACTTCTGATATGGGTCTCCTTTATAGGAGAGGCACGAGTTTTATTCTTCAAGGATACTCAGATGCTGATTATGGGGGAGATTCAGACGACCGGAAGTCAACATCCGGTTATGTCTTCACATGTGGATCAGCCAATATCTTTTGGTGTAGCAAGAAGCAAGACTCGGTGTCCGTCTCTACTACGGAAGCAGAGTACAAGGCTTCGGCTTTGGCAGCTCGGGAAGTCATTTGGCTCAGGAGGCTAGTAGAGAACGCCTATGAAGAAGTGCACGGTCCAACTCTGTTGTGCGGTGACAATGAAAGCGCCCTGAAACTGGTGAATAATCCAGTTTGTCACGCACGAACCAAACATATACAAATCGAGCACCACTTCATTCGGGAGAAAGTGTTGGAGGGATCTCTTATGGTGGAGCATGTACGGAGTGAGCACAACATCGCAGACATCTTCACGAAGCCGTTGTCGAAGGTGTCATTTACTCAGTTACGGGGTCTGCTGGGCTTGGTCACCACTTCTCACTTGTCACCACTTCTCACTTCACGGGGGAGTGTTGAAAATTGCGAAGTGAAAGTGGGGGTTGATCAAGCAGATCGCGCGGCCTGGGCAGACTGATGGTGCGGTCTGGGCGGCCTGTTATTGTGGTCTTAGTGTTGGTTGTTCCCTGGTGTAACCTTGAGGATAGGTGGAGTATACGCGGAAGGGCGGACTCACTCTGAGTCCGCGAATTTCGCTCTATGCGAACTGCTCTTGGAGCTTGTGAGCTCGGCTGATTGCCTTGCTCTAGTAGAGCGGCTTGTTGGCGGTCTGACTTGGGAGCTGGCGGACTGGAGCTTTGTCCGCCGAGCTCATGCCAGAGCTTGGTTGGTTGCTGGACTTGGTCACAATCTGTGACAAGTTCTAGGTGATCGCACAGTCCGCAATGTCCGTTGGTTGACCGGGCGGTTTGTGCATGTTGGTCGTGGACTTGTGGCGGGCTGGTGTGGTGTCTGTCGGGTTGCTGGCTGGCTTCCAGTCTTGGTGCCAGGCGGTTTTGGTTGGCTTGTCCGACCTTGTCCTTACGGACTCGGCGGACTGAATTGCACTAGCTGCGGGCTGGGGTGGTGATTCTATCCACTGGGGCGGTGACCACACTCCTCTCCGCGCCTATAAATAGGACCCCCCGTCACATCAACAGTAACTGGGGAACAGTAAGTTGAGCGTTGGTTAATTGATGCGGCCTCGGTTTTCTTGTCCGTGCGGTTTGAGGAGGTTAACCGGTTGCTGTGTGCAGGTTGTGCGGCTAGCACTGTGAAGCCAGGAGTCTGGTTCTGACTGCGGTCAGGAATCAGTGGAGCTCGAGGTCACAATCGGCGGTTTCAGCAGGTCGCATTTGCGGCCAGCCAGTCTTCTCTCATTCAATAATTTCCAAGTTCAATAACCTGTCTGCCGGTCTCGGCGGACTATGCGGTCTGTTCTTTCAGCTCGGAGACGGCTTGCAGAGCAGTCGTTCAACAGAATAACGGGTAGTCCGCGAACTTCGCAGACTCCGTAGATCAGTGTGGTGCAGCAGCGGCTTGACGATCTCGGTGGACTCAGCGAACTCAGCGGTCTCTGAGGCAGTCCGTCCGGCTTGTTTTTTCTTTGTTGTTTGGTTGCTTCTCTCTTGTACTTGACAAAATCATGTCTCGTCATGTATGTCTTGCCTTGTAATAAAGATAATCAATATTACAAGATTTGTGTTTGCTCTCTGTTGTCTCTGATTTATATAGCTCAGTTTATGATTGGAGTGTTCCTGCGCTTAGGTTCCGTTTCCGCTTGATCAAGTAGTCAGCTTGATAGCTCTGTAAGTTTTTACTTGGTATCAGAGCAATCTTCTGATCAGCTTATGAAGATTTTAACAATTTGGTTATTCATTTTAAGACACTCCTCCACTTTGAGATTGAGATAGTAAAAAACTGCGAACTAGTTCCTCGTCTTCATCGTTGGGTTGTAAAATCAGCTTACATCCAATCCACTGTAGACCCTTGAGACAATCACACCCGTCTCTAGCAATAGGTCGGTTGTATATTCATAATAACTCATTCATAATTACAAACGAAGTCACCGCCGGACTTCATTGACTTTTCACACAACTACAGCCTGCAAGATTTTCCACCAAATCCTAATTCCAGATTTTTAGCGATTCATCGCTCATCCAACATTTGGATGCACATCACATATCACATATCGTCGTCATAGTTGGATCTTCAACTAGGCACTACTAAGGTTACTCAATAAGAGTTCCCACCATACCCTAAATCTTCATATGAAATCCTATGACGCAATTAGAACTATCCCAAATCCCCAAGCTCCATAGTGCTTCTCTTTGCATTCCGTGGTATCACATCTACGTCATCATCCCTAAGGGTCCGTTCGTTTGGACGGAGTTGGAGACCTGAAATTTGAATTTGATGTCATTTTCAATTATATTTATCCTTCAATTCTAATTCTGAAGCCCCAATCTCACCCAACCGAACGGAGCCCAAATGATTCTAACCACCATCAATCTCAACCAGCAAGTTCTGCTTAGCTTCATCACAGCATGTCTACTCCGAATCGGATATCGGGATTGAAAAACCTAAGCAATAATGTTGCTAACACCTGCCCCGTGCTCCGACGAGCCAGACTTCTCACGAATCCAACCTATGCGCAGAATTCAGAAGCCTCCAAAACCATGCAAATGCTGTGAAAATAAATACGAAACCCTAAACCTAGGAAGAGGATGTTTGTTACCTTCTTTCCACAGTATCCGGCCATGGTTTACACCTCCAAAATGGTTCTGAAATAAACTAGGGCTGAGGGAAAACCTTCCTCTTGCCTCCAAAATAGCAACCCCCCAGTTTCAATCAGCATTCTCCAGGCCAATGCAACCAAATCACGGTTTCTCACATTTGCTTTTAAAATTAAAAACTACAGTTCACTGCGTTATGTTTTAGTGCATTAAGGTGGCTAGGGCATTACAAAGAGCTTCGTCGATCTAAATTATGATATTTATAAACCTAACATGATTATAATGCCCAATTGAAATTTGGGAACAAGACCACAGTGTTTTTATAAAGTGCAGGAGGATCTAAACATTGGGAAAAGTTAGAAAAATTAAAACTGAACTAAGCAACGGAAGATTGCCAATATTTATATTCCATACAAGCAATCGCTCAAAATATCAAAAAGGGCAGGGCAATCTGAACAGAGAAGACGAAGAAAGTTGATGCAAGCAAATAAGAAGAAAAACAGTACGGGAATCGTCAGGGTTTTGGAGCACACCGGCGAACTTGAAGGCCAGATCGGAAATGCACGCCACAACGGGCTCCTTGATCTCCATCCCGTGTCGCTTCGCTGTTTCGAATAGAATGGATAGTTATCGTGGAGAAGAGGGGGAGCGGGGGATTAGGGCGAGAAAGAAGACAACAAGCCGACTTGCCTTCGGCCTCGGCAATGGTTATGACTGAGAGGCGGAAGCGATCCCGGAGCAGCTCGGCCATCTCCTCCGCCTCTTCCGTCTTTTCCGATTCTCCCATCTCTAAAAAAAATAAATTTTTTTTTAAAATTTAACACTTTGGCCATCTGTTGATCGAACGATGACTGGGAGATTTGGGGGCAGCGTTTGAGCTCTCCGTTTAGAGCGGATCCGGATCCTCTGCAGTTTCTCTGGGAGTTCCTCTGGAAACTGCAGAGGTGGAGTTCGAAAACTTGCGGATTAACGGAGCGAAATTAGAAAAAGTGGTTAACATGAAAGTTGTAGATATCTTCGAGACGAATAACTTTCATGTTGAACATTTTTTGATTTGAAGTCGTTTAGACCCCCGATTTGAGCCCCGAAAAAAAACCGTCCGCAAATAATTAATTAAATATTTTGCGGACGGTTTTTTTTTTCGGGGCTCAAATCGGGGGTCTAAACGACTTCAAATCAAAAAATGTTCAACATAAAAGTTATTCGTCTCGAAAATATCTACAACTTTCATGTTAACCGCTTTTTCTAATTTCACTCCGTTAATCCGCAAGTTTGTGAACTCCACCTCTGCAGTTCCCGGAGGAACTGCAGAGGATCCGGATCCGTTTAGAGCACACGTCACGGGATGGCGGGTAACCAATGCGCGTGGTCGAGACGCGCAGAATTAAGGGCCCAGCGCGCGTGGTTGAGCGGACCGCCCTGCGCCTTTGCCCTCTTTTACTTTTGTTTGTGTTAGGAATGGCGCCTACCAACTCTTCCAAAACCCCGGAGTGTTAGGAAGGGCGCTACCAATTCCTTTATATTATTTAGCAGGACTGGTCAAACTGTTCGCATGGCTCCCTCGCACTTAAACCGTGCCCGGAACTTCCCTGTACTCATGCCCGGAGCCAACCCGACTCCCTTGCATTAAACCGTACCATGGAGTTCCCCTGCACCCATGCCAGGAGCCAACCCGGGTGCGCCCGGGAGGCGCCCCATCCAACACCTGGATGGCGGGTCACTCCCAACAGTTTGGTGGGGTACGGCCGGGCAGCAGGATCCACACTGTCCTTTAGGCTCTGTTTGGTAAAGCGGACCGTTCTGTTTGGTAAAGCGGCAGGGGTGTTGCACACCGCTGCGGCACAAGAAGCAACGTCAAACAAAAAATTAAGGGTGTGGTGGAACAGTGGTGGCATCGTGAATCGTCAAAAACAGCGGCAGACAAGATTTCCGCCTCTTTCCTCTTCCCCGATTTTTCTCTCGTGCTCTAGCCGTAGCACGTGCTTCTTCTCTGGCATCCACGCCTACCAGTAGGCCAACGCCGGCGATCTTGTCCGCCCGACATCTCCTCCGTAAGGTATTTTCTCTGATGGCTAGTCATTTGCTCGATTTGTCTTCTTGATCTCTGGACGATCTCTCCTCCTAATTCTTCCCCGACACAAATACGGGCTCTATCGACGCAGATCCGGTACCAGGCACACCGCCGACTCCTGTTCATCTTCTCCGGTGGAAAGATCCTTCGCAACATTTTTGTGATTCTTTTGTGTGCAGTTTCTGATCAACACCTCATCCTGATTAAACTTTTCCTTCTTCGCACAAATTGTTATAGGAGCTTCAGATCTTGTAAAATTATGCACAATCTTACGATAAAATGCTACATGTCCATGAAAATTGTGCACTTTTGTCACTGTTTTGAGAGTTCGCCAACCTTGAAAACTTATATTTTCTCCTTGTCTATTAGAATTCAAGGATTCCATTTGTAGAGACTACAATCTACAAAGCCAATAAACTTCCATCGATTCCGCCAAAAAGTGTATTTCCTTAAGTTTACTTATGACTGATTCTCCCTCGGTACTTCCATTACTTAATGTAAATGTTCAAGTGAGAAGCATCATCTCGGCTACTATCAATATATCATTACAATAGGCCACAATGAATATTCCAATAAATGGTTTCAACTTTGGTTCATTAATCACTTAAATGATACTCAATTCACAAATCAATCTTTGTGAACAATCACATGCAATTGAGTTGGTCTGACATGTCATCTAATCACAAAATTGGGATCTACATTTGACTATAACATTATTTATTTACATGATATTCACACATATTGTTCAATTTTTATCCTTCTTATTAGTAAATAACTTTGGTACTGTGAACATAGGCTAGTGTTTCCTCAAAAAATTTTGATGACTTCACCTCTATCTTTGGTCCTTTCATCTTCAATTTTTATCGTGTTGTTTTTTAATGTCTTTCTCCAATGTGTTTTGCGACTCTCTTTTTGTTTCAATCATGTTGTGATGTCTAATGGTTGGGAGTTTTGATAAAATTAGAAAACATCTACTCTTGCTTTTAGGCCAGTGATGGGTAAACTAATGGAATGTGTCTTTTTTGCACAATGAGAGTATGCGCACGTACACATATTTTGCGACCTGTGTATACAAGAGATTGAATTAGGCAATTGACTCAACACTCATTTCAGTAGAGATGGATGACTGAACTTGATTAAGAACTTCAAAAAATGCACAACATTTAATTACACTTGCGCACAATTAAAGAACAAATGAGATCAGTTGAAGCGTGAGTGAAAGCTTTGGAGGGATCTCAAAAGAGGGGAGACTGGTTTGGGTTGGAACCCAACGAAAAGAACAATTGAAGTTTTCGATGAATAGTGGGAAGAGCACATTAATGTTAGGATTTGTGTATTTATAATTCTTTTTCTTATAGATAACTATGTATATTCCTGTTAACCGTTTTCCTTATTCTAGATGTTTCTAGTCGCCAAGAAATTTCAATATACAGGCATAGCACCTGAGCTCGAAGAAGAAATAGATAAGATGTTTAGATTGGTAGTTGCTACGAGAGAGAAATCATGGATCCCATCAATGAGGAAAATGCACCCTATGTTTTTCGAACTCAAGCCTATTTCTGATGATGACAATCAAGTAGAAGAAAGTATTGCTACCCCAACTGCTAACATGAATAATAATGGGCACACACACAATGTGATGGTGCAACGAGTAAAAGTAAAGAAAATGATATTAATTCGACTTCTAAAATGACGTCGGACATAAAAAAAATTCCGTAAAGGTAACGAGAAGAAGCATATATAAAAGATACCATGATGGCACGAGTTGATGGGTTATTGGACGTTACAGGATCTGTGGGCCTTACAGTTGCAGTACCGATTGTTCCTCCTATCATATATATGTTGAGCGAGGCAGTACACGAGCTAGAGAAGTTTTCAGAGTTGTTTGATGATACTGACATGTATGATTTTGCCACGATGTACTTCATAAATCTCAATAATAGAATAATTTTCTTGAATTTCCCAAACGGTAGAAAGGTTTCATGGTTGAAGAAACGTTACATGAAATTTCTGAAGTGAAGGGTTTATAGTTGCGGATCATATGATTTATAATATTTTTGTGGCACTTTTTATGAGCTCATGTTCTGTATTATTGGGGTTGATTAGTGTTGAAACAAAATCTCAACTTCAACGAAAGTTCAGACCCAAGGGGGTAGCTTACACTTACTTCTCCCGAATTAGAACTCTTGACCGGTCGCTCGGAACCAGAAATTGACCCTGGGCTGCAGCGTGGAGGTCCCACCACGCACTCAGAAGACCTTTAGAGTGCTTCCCATCCTAAACCAGAAGCTGTGTTGGGCACCTTGGATGGCTCTCGCGGCCAAACCAAATAACCCAAGGAGGAAGAAGCCAAAAAGAACCGGATCCCCACCAAAGGTGCCCACATGGTATATTTATAGAATTCCAAGCCTGATCTGCAAACTGCAAAACTCCGCTGTTTTGAAATGCTATATGCAACCTTAATTGGTCTGCGAATAACATAACTCCACTGTTTTGAACGGCTAATAGCAGGCCAAATCATAAGTCACCCTTGGAGAGGCCAATGCTCAGGCGAGAAGAAGAGGACCCGCCTACCCCTAGCCGCGGGCGAGTTCCTGATGAGATTGGCACTCGCCCCTTCTTAAGCGCGACTCTGTGCAAGTGTGTATAGACGATCACACACGCGGACTGTGCGAGTACTCCCAGCCTTTGAGCGAGTGCGGGGCCAACTGCCCCCTCTCGCCCACTTCGTCTTCCCTTCTCGCCTGCCTCAACCCGACCATCTCAATCATCCTGGGCCATAGAGCCCTCTAGTCCTAGAGATTCTCTGAGGGGGCTCACTCTACGAACACGAGGTTGTATACATTTCCCGCTTTTTTAGGAGGTTGACACAAGCTCAGAAAGAAACATCCAACCCCGAGTGTTCGGTGAGCGGTTGCAGACTTGGCGGGAATCTTTTGGTGGGTCCCCCCACTTGGCTATATATACATCCAGTTATTGGCGGGTGAAGCTTGCCCTTTCCATTTCTCTTGGTTCTCTCTATCTCTCGCCTCCAACCCTATGTCGCTCTTGAAGGAAGCTCAGAATCGCCTAGCCGCTGCGAGGGCAGAGACCAAGTCATCTGTCATCGGGTTTGCTCCCTGACTTATTCGGAAATCTTCGAGCTCATCCCCTAAGATGAAAAAGACCAAGATGGTCAGGCGTGACCCGGCGGTGGGCGGGTATATCCCACTGATTCCATCCCGCCCTGTGACTCCACAGGTATCCGTACTCGCTTTCGAACTCGCCACCTTTGCCCTAATAATGATAATTGACGCCACTGCGGACATTCACGGGGAAACCCTTCAAAGGAAAAAGACACTGGGGAGGGGATAGAGAATTTTGAGCTACATTTGCTCGACGCAGAGAGCGACAAGCCAGTCCCGGAGATCAATCCTCAAACCAACCCGACTGACCTCCCGCCAACCAGTAAGTCATCCTTTACATACTATCATCTACACAACTTCCTTACTTGCACCTCTTGTAGCGCCCCCCTTTGGGACCATTAGAAAAGGCACTTCACCCTCCAAACCCCCCGCTCGCCCGACTTTCCCAGATCCTGCCTCAGGCGTACTACCTCCGACTGATGAGTTTCCCCAAATCCTGCCTCAAGCTGACCATCTGGTCACCGGTCAGACACTTCTCCACCCAGGGAATGGGAAGGCGCACATCACTTTTGACACACCCTTTGTAACGCCCCGAAACTCAAAAGAGGAACGAGCAACGTTTGAAGCAGATTTGGACCTTGGTACAGGTCACACGGCCTGGGACACGGGCATGTCCCAGGGCCATGTCAGAGGTGTGTTCGACTTCGGGTCGCGTGGTTGACGATTTGGCGGTCAACGGTCGTCGGGTGAAGGCACACGGCCTAGGACACGGGCGTGTCCCAGGGCGTGTCCTGCTCGGGTGTGTTGCGGTTTGTGCTGAGGGAGCTACATGGCCAGGGACATGGGCGTGTCCCAGGCGTGTCGTGCACACGGCATGTGACACGGGAGTATCACATGGCCGTGTACTTCTCTGTACATTTCTGGACCTGTGTCGTTTGGGCACACTGGCCGTGACACGGGCGCGTCACATGCGATACGGGCGTATCGGATGCCGTGTTACAGGCCGTGTTCTGGTCAGGAATTTCCTGAGGGACGGCGAATGGGTGACACGGCCTTGGACACGGGCGTGTCGCAAGCCGTGTTCGGCCCAGATCTTGGATTTCAAGTCCGGATCGCAGCTATCCGTTTCCTTATTTTGATATCCGACGGCTGGGGGTTGTTTCCCTAGGGATATACCCGGGTTTAGGGCTTAGAAAACCCCATTTCTCTTTGGTTACTCTCTTTCTAAGATATAGAGAGAGGAGAGAGCAAGGAGGAAGAAGGAAGGCTATATCCGGTCACCGGCAGAGTTTCAGAGCTCCAAATCGCGAGCCGACTTCGGATCTACGGAGGCAAGGAGATTGCGGTTTTTTTCTTCCATGTAGATTTCCATGGCGCCAAGGTAAAACGCTAGGGTAACGATTCTCATCTTGAGCATGTGAAGCTCTTCTTCCTTTGCATGGGAAAACCCTCTCCCGCGAGTGTGCGGCGAGTTTGAGGTATTCCTTGGGGTAGATATGTAAAGTCCCCCTTGTTTAGAGTCATGAATCGTAGTACAGACATAGGCATGGTGTGTGAAGCCTACCCGGACATGTTGGTATGGATCGGTGATGTTTTGCTATGCATTTTGTGCCGGAGAAGACTCCGTGCATTTTGTTGTTTTCGGGTTGCTATGCGATAGAATGCATCAGGGAATCTTGGGGATTAACCCCAAGGTGCACCCGAAAATCTGGGCGGAAACGCATTTCTACCATGTTGGTGGCCTGGGAGCCAACCGGGTATATAGCGGGACTATGTACCGTGTTTGATCGATAGTTGGGACTGGGGGAAGCTTGGCCCGCGTCAAAGGCCAAATGGCCATGGCGGGGTGAGCAACGGGCTGGTGGAACCCTACCCGCTCCATCTGTTTCGGTTAAAGTGACCTAAAGTTAACGTGAGACTTACCGATGATTTGGAGAACGAGTTTAGGCTACGGCTGAAAGGACTAAATGCTCATGAGATTTGCCTCCCCTGGGGGTGGTGGTGAAGTCAAGGATCGGGCGAGGTTCAGACTGGCTTCACCGAGTAAGTGCCCTGAGAGCACGAGGTGTACGGTCGTGTGTGCGTGCACCTGTGTTGTCGTGTTTATTCGCTATGTTGCCCGTTTTGCTAACAAGTGCAGGGAAGGAGCTTTGCCGCCCCGATTTGGGGGCGAAATCGTTATAATTTGGTCAGCTTTAGCTGACGGTTATTCTTATTTGCCACCATTGCGGTGAATTGTGCTTGCAGGTGCTGCGGAGCCGAGCAGTAAATAGCGGGCTAAAGCCCAAGTTGCTGATCCGGGCCTCAAAGGCCTAATTTTTGAGTATTTTCTTGTATTCTCATGTGTGACCGGTCTGCGTGCCGAGGTTTGGAAGACACTTATATTTGAGCAAACAATTGTAAGGCCATAAGGCCAGTACTCGTGTATTGTACATTCCTGCTGGTTTGAGTAGTGGACATTCATGCTTATGGCTGAGTTCTTTATTCTTAACTTAATAAATTGCTTCCGCTAGATGCTCTGTGTAGGACGTTGTGATTGGTTGATTGGTTTCAATTAGTAACCCACTGGTCTATCCGTGGTATATGGCGTCGGGCCCCGGTCGGACCTACTACTATATACTATGTGACGTATATGGGTATTACAATTTGGTATCAGACTACCGGTTTCGGTTAGACTTAAATGAATTCGTGGACGAATTCACTTTAAGGGGTGTTGAGCACATGTGCGTGTGTCTTCATTATAACATGATAAGAACCCATGAATGTCCACTTAGGAATGAAAATATGCATGTTTGCGTAACCTGCCTGTTCCTATAATTACTTTTTGTAATTTTGTTCGGTCACTTATTGGTGTTTTGTACGACTATAGCTGTCCGGAAGTGGAGCGTGGCAGCCTGAACGCACGTTTTTTGAGAAAAGTACTGCACCAAGCGACGTGCTTGAGACCCCTACTTCTTTTGAAACCATAAGAAGGATAGTTGAAGCGGCGTTTGCTTTGACCAACGCACAATATGGAAGAAATGCGCAGCCCACTGTCCCTGAAATGGCCCCAACACCGGGCGGTGTGATGGAGCAAAGGGCATTTAGAGGTCCATTAGGGTAGCAGATGAGCATGATTGTGGTTCAGGGAGCGCACTTTGTTGACGAATATTTGCAGACGTTCCTTTTTATAAGGCTCTACCCAGGCTTTGAGTGGGAAAGCGAGCAGTCTATAGTCGATAGATTTTATAATGGTCTACGCAGCGAGTTGCGTATCTTACTGCTAGGACCAAAGTTATTGGGATTCCAAGCTTTGGTGGAGTCGGCCAGAGCTTTAGAAGTAAAGTTGGGGAAAACTCACCAAATACCTGTGAATAGGGTACCAAGCCCTGTAGATCCTATAAGGACTACCTACCAAAAAACGTTGAGTAAAGAGGCTAGATCATCTACTAGCAAAGCCACTTACAATTATTATTCTTGTGGCAAGAAAGGGCACTTTGCCCGAGATTGTCGGATGGGTGCTCAGAAGACAATGAAAACTATGTCAAGAGCAGTTGAGGACTCCAGTATTGGGAAGTCAAAATTCAAGGTGTCGTCTTCTAAGTCGGGTTTACGAAAGAGGAACAAGAGGGCTAGGAGGTCGGGTCTAGTCCTTCCTTCTGGTACATCCGGGGCGACTACAGGCCCAACCACGGGTGCATGCTTTATCTGTGGAAAGCTGGGACACTATGCCCGGGATTGTCGAAGAGGATGCCCAATGACCGAAAAGAAGATGGGGGAAACATCTGAGGAGAATGGAAAGGCGGTGGCGTCCACCGCATCGCTATATACTCCGGCCCAACTAGGAGTGGACATCCTTGGCCAGCAGGAGGCCATGTGACCGACCGTCGGGATGACAGGTATGGTTTAATTGATACAATCTAGCTTCTTATACCTGATACCTTAAGCGTGTTAGCTTAGGATTGGAAGTTCTAGGCATTGTCTTTGAATTTTGGTAATCCGGCGAGAGCATAGTTTTGATACGGGAACTTCACACTCCTTCTGTCCAAGAGATTTGTATCGCGCATCAGAGTATCCCCAATGGAAAAGGAACAATTTGGATGTGTTAGTTACCTAGTAGTCGTTCAATGCGCGCGGAGAGAGAGTCTGTGTCATAAGGTTACGGTTTGGGAGTCAGGAGTTTGGCGTGCAAGCGTCGCTACTGGCACTATGGGAGGCTTCAAAGCCTAAGCCTACGTTTGACCGTATCTCGGGTGGATCTGAGTATCCTAAAGTTTTCCCTGACGATCTCCCTGGAACCCCACCGTAGCGAGTGTTTGACTTCACAATTGAGCTAGTGCCAGGTTGCCAAACCTGTGTCACGCTCTTCGTATAGGTTGGCGCCTAAGATTGTAGCGGGACAAAAAGGGTCAATTTGAAGAGTTGTTGGAGCAAGGTTGTGTGCGTCCGAGTTCGTTGCCTTGGAGCGCACCGGTCCTTTTTGCTAAGAAGAATGACGAGAGTTTGCAACTTTGTATCGATTGTAGAGAGCTGTATAAGTTTACAGAAAAAAGGCAAGTACCCGATCCCAAGAATTGATGATCTTTTCATCAGTTAGTCGGGTCATCAGAGGACTCAATAATGGATCTTAAGTCCGGTTACTCTCAGCTGAGAATAAGAGAAAGTGATGTCCCAAAGACGGCGTTAAGCACGAGGTATGGGCATTTCGAGGTTACGGTCATGTCGTCTTGGCGGTCAAATGCGCCATCAGTGTTCATGGATTTGATGAACAGAACATTCAGGTAGTACCTAGACCATTTTATGATCGTCTTCATCGACGACGTATTGATGTACTTGCAGTGCGAAGAAGATCACTTCAAAACATCTACTTTTGGTTTTGGGGACGCTAAGGTGGAACCATCTATACGCCAAGTTTTCCAAATGCGAGTCTTGGGTTATCCTCGGTAGCGCTCCTCGGTCTTATAGTTGGTAGAGTGGGAGTTGCGCAGATCCAGCGATGTTAGTTGCGATACGAGGGTAGCCTGTGTTGTCTCGGTAGCGGAAGTCCAGAGTTTTTTGGGGTTGGCCGGCTACTACAGGCGCTTTGTAGAGGACTTCTTGTGGATAGAGTTACCCCTCACAACGTTGTCAAGGAAAAACTTAAAAGTTTGTTTATATGCACGAGTGCGCACGAGCTTTTGAATGGTTAAAGAGTCGGTTAACCACGGCGCCAGTACTAAGTTCGCCGAGTGGGACCAAAAGCTTTGAGATCTAAAACAATGCTTCGGGCAGTGGATTGGGCTGCGTGCTGTTGTAGCATGGTAGTGTTATGGTTTATGGCTCGCGCCAGCTGAAAGTACCTGAAAGAAATTATCCGGTCCATGACTTGGAGTTGGAGGCTGTGATTTTTGCGCTTAAGCCGTGGAGACACTATTTGTACGGCGTAAAGGTCAATATTTACACTGACCACAAGATCCTGAAGTACCTGTTCGATCAGAAGGATCAAACATGAGGCAGCGGAGATGGATGGATTCCCTGGGGGACTATACGTTCAAAATTCATTATGTGCTCGGGAAAGGCAATGCAGTTGCGGATGCATTGAGACGCAGGGCTTCCGCCCAAGCCAACTGGTTGTCGGTTCATGATGAAAGATTGATTCGGGAGTTGGAGATGTTAAATATCTCTTGTGTTGACAAGCAGACTAGCGCCGAAGCATTATTGAACTGGACAAATGTTCAGTATGACCTGGCTGATCGGATTTGGCAGACTATGGATTTGGATAGCAACATGAAGGAAATCATGGGTACGGCTTCGATGGGTCAAATTCCCAATCTACGGTTGAAGGTGGACTGTCAAGGAAGGACACTCGTTTATGTGTCCCAAACGTGGGTAAGTTACTGGTGGAGTTGGGGTACGATCATACCAAGTACTCAATTCACATAGGGAGCACGAAGTTGTACCGAGATCTGAAGAAGTTGTTCTGCTGGCCAGGACTCAAGAAGGATGTGGCACTGTATGTGACAAAATGCCAGACTTGCGCCTTAGTGAAGGCAGAGTTCCAAAAGCCAGGGGGTTTCTTGAAATCTTGGCCTATTACGGAGTGAAAGTTCGACTGGACTTTGTGCGTGGCTTGCCAAGGTCACAGTAGAGAAACGACGTCTTCTGGGTGATCATAGATTGGTTAACAAAAATGTCGCACTTCATTCCGCATAGGAAGGATGATCCGGTGGAGAAACTGACGAAGATGTTTGTGGATAACATAGTTAGACTGCACGGTGTGCCCCGCATCATCGTAAGTGATGGAGTTGGACGGTATATGCCCAATGACTAGATGTAACACCCCAAAAACCCTAAGTCCCAAAATGGGTTCAGGCTGGGTGATACGGCCTGGGACACGGGTGTGTCCCAGGGCGTGTCTGGTGCACACGGCCTGGGATACGAGCGTGTCCCAGGGCATGTCATGTGCGGTGTGTGTCGAGTCGAGTTCTCAAAATAGCACGGTCGACGATCTTCAAGAGGCGACACGGCCTGGGACACGGGCGTGTCCTGCTCGGGCGGCGTTGAGTGGAGTGGTGTTGAGTGGAGTGGCGTTGAGTGTGGTACACTGCCTGTGACACGGGCGTGTCACAGAGGTATGTTGGGCATACGGCCAAGGACACGGGCGTGTGTCTTAGTCGTGTTCTTATCGGGTGTTTCGGCCTAGTGTTGGTGAGGTGACACGGCCAGCCACACGACCGTGTAATGGTTGAAACGGGCGTGTCAGGGAGTGACACGGGCGTGTCGTAGCCTGTGTTCTGTTCCAGATTGAGTCGGTTCTCTAACCGCTCAAGGAACACGGCCTGTGACACGGGCGTTTCACAGGCCGTGTCAGCTCTATTTAGATGCTTTTCAAAGCAGATCGAGGTCGTTCGTTTCCATCTATTTGGATCCTATGGTCCAAGTTCCTCCCTGCTATTTTAAGACCGAGAATGGAGATGAATATCTCATTCTTATGTTGGTCATTCTCTTTCTAAAGAGAAGAGAGAGAGGAGAGCAAGGGAGGAAGAAGGAGAAGCTTTCCTGTCGCCGGTGGAGCGTCAGCGGTCCGAATCGAGAGCCGAGTTCAGCGTTGCGGAGGCAAAGCCACTGCGGTGATTTCCATCCGGCTAGTTCTTTCATGGCGCCGAAGCGATCGTCGAGGGTAACGGTCTTTCTTCCTTTGGCAGGTGAAGCCCTTTTTTATGCATGTATATCTATGGAATCCTCCATCACAAGATGGAAGAGCGTAAATGATTCCAGTGGTTGAGTCTGCATTTAGATCCGGAAGTGTGTAGTACGGAATAGGCATGTTGTGCGAAGCCCATCTGGATGTATAGTCTGGATTGGTGGTGCATCGATCCAGAGAAGACTCAGTGTATACAACGAATAGCTTGCGGAGCGTGTGATGACGCTTGTGAAGTGTGGTAAGGAAGCTTTACATAGCTCCTTTGGTTGTATGCTCGGCACGAGCTGTATTGATGGAATAGAAAGTGGCACTGTGTGCTTGTGTTATGAGATGAATATGAGAAGGAATGCGAGAACCTCTGAGTGGGTAGGGCACCCACCAAGTTCAATGATCGGATTCTTGTAAGCGAGCACCTCTGAGTGGTTGGGTGCGAGAGGTCTCCAATAGGGATTTGGCGGCTGATGCCCAGGGCCAACAAGTGAAGAACCTCTGAGTGGGTGGACCACTTAACAAGTTCAGTGGTAGGATCGGGTGAGCGGTCGATTGGTAGCAATGCAGCGGGGAAATTTCCCTAGGCTTGTTACACTACGTGGGTAGGTAGACTGATAGTGCTCACGGTTGCCGTGAGGTTACTACCTCTGAATGGGATGGGAGAGAGGGTCTCCAGTCTCCGCGTTGTAGTAGACTATGCTCCATCACCAACAAGTTAAGAACCTCTAGTCGGTGGTGTACGAAGGATGTTCCGATACCCCATAAGCGTGCCCTGAGTGCACGGAATGTCTGACATGAAGGACGACGTTTGTGATGATATTGTGTATTGATATATATACATGTTGTGATTGTCTTGCATGCAGGGAAGGAACCACTGCCCCGGGTAAGGGGTAAGGTCGTTCTAATTGGTCAGCTGAATGCTGAACGTTGCTTTGTTTATCACCCATGGGGTGGATGTCCATATGCAAGTGCTGCCCTTGTTGATGCTGAAATGGATTGAGCGGGCTGAAGCCCTTGCTGCTGCTGTTAGGCCCTCGAAGGCCGTGCGAAGATTTGGATTTCATGTGTGGCCGGCCTGCGTGCCGATGTATGAAGTCATATGTTTATAAAGAGAAACTTGTAAGGCCTTAAGGTCGTGAGCGGTGTGCTTGTATACATTCCTGTTCCTGTATATAAATGTGTTATTTATATAGTAGTGGACATTCATGGATTGAGTTCGTGCAACTTAATTATAAACTTCCGCTAGAATACTCTGGGTTAGGGTGCGATGGTATTTTGGTATTAACTTGTGACCTCGCCGTCTGTTTGTGGCATATAGTGTGGGGTCCCGACCGGACCTTCTATTATATGTTATTTAACGGGTCGGGTTGTTACACTAGAGGTTGTTGCAGCAAATGCTGAGGACTAAGTTGAAGTTCAGTACAGACTTATATCGGCAGACGGATGGGCAAACTGAGAGAGTCAACAGGACGATGGAGGACATGCTTCGCATGTGCGTTCTGGACTTCGGAAAGCAGTGGGAAGATCGCCTGTATCTGGTGGAGTTTGCGTACAACAATAGCTGACAAGCAAGCATACAAATGACGCCCTTCGAGACCCTATATGGTAGAAAGTATCGCATGTCGTTGTCGTGGCTAGAAACGGGTGAGACAAGGTTGTACAAAAAGCAGGATGTGAAAAGCGTCACTTCATTGGTATGAACAATTTGAGAGCGTTTGCTGATCGCTCAAGATGGACAAGCTAAATACTTTAACGCCATGCACCGGAGTGTGGAGTTTGCGGTTGGTGTATTGGGGGCTATAGCCGTTCAAGAATGTCTCACGGGTGTGACGCTTGAAGAAGCTGAGCCCGAGATACCTTGGACCATTTGAGAATCTGGAGCGGATCGGTGAAATGACTTATCGCCTAAGGCTATCAGTGGAGTTGAGTGGTCTACACGATGTATTCCACATAGCAGTGATGCAGAAGGTGGTGCAAGAGCCTTCAAACTTGATCACGGGTGATCAAGTACCGATGGACGAAGGGTTGGCAACTAGGGTTAAGCCCGTTCGTATTGAAGACTTTGAAGTCAAGCGACTTCGTATCAAGGAGATCCGGATGGTCGAGGTCCGGTGGGACAATTGCGGCCGGGAGGAGCTGTCTTGGGAACGGGAGCAGACCATGCTGGATGTGTACCCAGAGTTATTTCGCTCAGGTACCGCTTATAGTTTTCTGTTTTCTTTTCCTTTAGTAATTTCGTGGACGAAATTATTTTAAGAGGGAGAGAGTTGTAACGCCCCAAAACTCAAATGAGGAATGGACAATGTTTGAAGCAGATTTGGACCTTGGTACAGGTCACACAGCCTGGGACACGGGCGTGTCCCAAGGCCGTGTCAGAGGTGTATTCGACTTCGGGTCGCGTAGTCGACGATTTGGCGGTCAACGGTCGTCAGGTAAAGGCACACGGCCTGGGACACGGGCGTGTCCCAAGGCGTGTCCTGCTAAGGTGTGTTGCGGTTTGTGCTGAGGGAGCTACACGGCCAGGGATACGGGCGTGTCCCAGGCGTGTCGTGCACACGATATGTGACACGGGCGTGTCACATGGCAGTGTCCTTCTCTAGATATTTCTGGACCTGTGTCGTTTGGGTACACGGGCCCTGACACGGACGTGTCACATGCAACACGGGCGTGTCGGATGTCGTGTTACAAGTCGTGTTCTGGTCGGGAATTTCCTGAGGGACAACGAATGGGTGACACGGCCTTGGATACTAGCGTGTCGCAAGACGTGTTCGACCCAGATCTTGGATTTCAAGTCCGGATTGCAGCCGTCCGTTTCCTTATTTTGAGATCTGATGACTGGGGGTTGTTTCCCCAGGGATATACCCGGGTTTAGGGCTTAGAAAACCCCATTTCTCTTGGGTTACTCTCTTTCTAAGATCTAGAGAGAGGAGAGAGCAAGGAGGAAGAAAGAAGGCTAGATCCGGTCACCGACGGAGTTTCGGAGCTCCAAATCGCGAGCCGACTTCAGATCTACGGAGGCAAGGAGATTGCGGTGCTTTTCATCCACATAGATTTCCATGGCGCCAAGAAAAAAATGCTAGGTTAACGATTCTCATCTTAAGCATGTGAAGCTCCTCTTCCTTTGCATGGGAAAACCCTCTCCCGCGAGTGTGCAGCGAGTTTGAGGTATTCCTTGGGGTAGATATGTAAAGTCCCCCTTGTTTAGAGTCCTGAATCGTAGTACGGACATAGACATGGTGTGCGAAGCCTACCCGGACATGTTTGTATGGATCGGTGATGTTTTGCTATGCATTTTGTGCCGGAGAAGACTCCGTGCGTTTTGTTGTTTTCGGGTTGTTATGCGATAGAATGCATCATGAAATTTTGGGGATTAACCCCAAGGTGCACCCGGAAATCTGGGCGAAAACGCATTTCTGCCATGTTGGTGGCCTGGGAGCCAACCGAGTACATAGCGGGGCTATGTACCGTGTTTGATCGATAGTTGGGACTGGGGGAAGCTTGGCCCGCATCAAAAGCCAAATGGCCATGGCGGGATGAGCAACGGGCTGGTGGAACCCTACCCGCTCCATATGTTTTGGTTAAAGTGAACTAAAGTTTACGTGGGACTTACTGATGATTTGGAGAACGAGACTAGGCTACGACTGAAAGGACTAAATGCTCACGAGGTTTGCCACCTCTGGGGGTGGTGGTGAAGTCAAGGATCGGACAGGGTTCAGACTGGCTTAACCGAGTAAGTTCCCTGAGAGCACGAGGTGTACGGTCTTGTGTGCGTGTACTTGTGTTGTGGTTGTTGAAGCCAGGAAAATCCCGACCTCAGAATCGGATTAGGCGACCTAAGGCTACCGATCCCGCAGTGAAGTCAGACGGCCCTCAGAAGCGATAACCAGGATGAGCTAAAAAAACAAGACCCCAGGCCGCTGCGGCAGGAAGGTCCCACCACGTACCCAGCTGCTCGGAAGAAGCAACCCCTTCACAACCAGAATGGCCGAGCTAGGTACGAAGGAGATGCGCGAGCTAGGGTTCGCGAGTAACTCTCCGAGAATCACCGGTCTCCTCCTTCGTACCCCTGGGGTTCATATTTATAGGGAAATCCAAAGAGAGAGGGGTCATACTTATACCCCCCACCCTGGCGACTATGCGACTTCCCGAGGAACTCGTACGGGATGGGCGAGTATCCCGCCTTAGTCGCCACCTGGCGAGTATGCGTGGGGAGCTCGCCATGCTCGCCCAGGTCTTCTGCTGGCTCGCGTCTTGATCTTGACTCGTCTGGACTGGTTGACTTTGACACTTGCTGAGCGGGCTAAAGTGGGGCCCCTCCTCGTTGAATATGGGTTGTACACAATCCCCGCTCTTTTTAAGCGACGCAGGAGCTTGGAAAGAAACATCCAACACTTATTCGGCGAGCTGATATGCCGAGTATCTGTTTGCTCGCTCTGTCTATTGCTCGACGAAGTCTATAAATAGGGGGGCCTGGTTGCTAGGACGAATTCCCGAAACTCGCCCATCATGTCGGACGCCAACGCGAAACTTCTCGAAGACAGCCTCGCCGCCCTGTCTGGCCTCCTCGGCATCGCGGGACCGAAGAGGCCACGCGAGGGAGATGTCGCGGCCGTTTTGCCACCGCTGAAGAAGAAGAAAATCAAGAAGCCCAAGCAATCTGCCTCCTCGGCGGTCGACTCGCCTTCGCCATCTGCGTCAGTTGCGGCGGTGACTATCGAACCCGCACCCTCCGCCAGCACCCAAAAGCTCCTCAACGACCTTGGTCTGGGCGATGCTCCGGACTCGGTCGCCATCAGCCTAGACAAGAATCCCGAAGTCGTCAAGGGTCGGTGACATCCCAAGACGAAGTCGTCACCGTAACAGGTCGCCGCTCCGACCCCCCTTTCCAATCGTTAATCGCCGTGATTTTCGCTGATCCGGCTTTCTTATATAGACTCCCCTTCGGGCGACGCTGACGCGCCACTGGACGTCGCCCCCCTGAGCTCCGCGTCGCTGCTCGCCCTCGCCGCTAGTAAACCTCCCCGGACCGTGCATACGGTCCAGATCAATATCGCTGCGAAGAAGATGATGGGGACCTCTTTGGCGAAAGGAACCCCTCCGACAAGTAAGGATCTTCCGGCGGACAAATATCTCCCGGCGAGCAAGGATCTTCGGACGAGCAAGGATATTTCGGCGAGCAAGGATCTCCCTTTCTGGCCCGAGTTCTGCGAGATCTTGCGGTACTTCGGGATCGTCCCCGCGCAGATCAACCCCAATGGGATGACGATCATCCGGGAGGAGAGGATCGCCTTTGATCTCTCCGTATTTCGTCGAGTATTCGCCTTCGCCGTGACTTCGGAGGAGGTCGTCTTCTTCAGCAGCCATGTCTGCACTCTAGTGGGGACTGCGAACAAAGTCCACCGCTGGAGCGAGCTACTGGTGATCGTGCATGACGACTTCGGGGGTCTCCTGGGAAGGCCGCACCAACCCGCCGATGTCGCCTTCCTCCCGCCGATCTTGGAAGGCATTCGCGAGCAGCTGTTTGAATCCTTCCGAGGTCGCCAGTTCGACGTTATCTTCTGGCGGCTCAATGTCGACGTGCTGGAGGCGATTCATCCCCACGAGGGTAAGGATTGAGCGAGATATCGTATGCTTGTCATCTCGCTCCTATTTACTGAAGCGTACACTAATCATCTCGCGCAATTCTTACAGTGGCCAATGAGCTTCCGGAGCAGTCGCTGCCTCCGGCGAAGGAAGTCGCTACCCTCCACTCTGAAGCCCAACCTCCGCCTGACGTCGGTGAGAGGAAGAAAGTCGTCAAAGGGAAAATGAGGGCCAAGTCGCCGGGCCCTGCGAGTAAGAAGGTGAAGGTGTCGTCGCCCCAGCCTGACGACCAAGAGTCGTCGCCGGATGCTCGGGCACCTCGCTTCCACCCCAACTTCAACCTCGGGAGAGGAGTGGTGGATGCACATGATCGCTCGCTGGAGACCTGGTCGGCGGAGGAGCACGTGGTGTCGTTGAGCACCAACCTCCCATCCTGGTCAACAGACTGGGAGAACAAGGGGGAGGCCTTCGTCGTCCTTCATGCCTTGTACGGGCGGGTTGATGTCGAGTCGATGTTGGAGCTCACCCCGCCAGAGCTTGCACACCAGTCCGCCTGCTCGCTCGCGCAAGCTGACGAGTTGGGGCACTTCACGGAGAGGAAGTTGTTGGAGACGACGGAGGCTCTGAGAGTCGTCTCCAAGAAGGCCATCGATCTCGGCATGCAATCGGTCAGCTGGAAGGACTTTGAGGTAGTCGCCTACTTGCGGCGACATTTGCTCCGTTCTGTCTGGACATGTACTGACGTTTGACGTATCGCATGCCGCCGAGGTCGAGGCTGCGAATAAATTGTCCGAATGCGAGGAGAAGTTCGCCGCCTCGCAAGCCGAGCTGGAGACGGCCTAAGTTCGCGTAGCCGAGATGGAGACTCGGCTAGTCGCTGTTGAAGCACGCGCGAACTCTACCTTGCTGTCGGGGGTGCAACGGCCGAAGGACGATCCTCAGTGGGACATCAAGCGGTCCCAAGTTCTATGGGAGGAGAGGTCGTCCGTCCGCCGCGAGATAGTGCGGGCGGCTGGGAACATCATACTCGCGCGGCTGAGAATTAACGGACAGCTCATTGAGGGGGATAAGCAGCTCACCGTTGACGAGCTTATTCCTGAGTTGCTCGCTGAGGGGACGATCTCGCCAGATCGTGTTCCCTCTCCGTCGTCAGGCTCCAGCGACTCTAGCAGCAGCGATAGTGGCAGCAGCAGCAGCGAGAGCAGAGACGACGGCGAGAGCAGAGACGATGGCGAGGAAGAAGAAGATGCAGATATAGGAGATGAGGAATATCGACAAGATACTGGTGACGATGAGTCCTAGCTGCTCGCCGATTGTCAGCGGGTGTAATTTATGACCCTTGTAATTTGTAAAGCTTTTGACATTTACACAAGTTCGTTCTTTGCAACTCTTTACTCGCATGAAGGTTGATGTCGCTCGCTAGGCTCATAGGATCGGTGAGGAGCACTCGCGACGTGTACTCGTTTAACTCGTCTGGACTTACATTAAACACATATTCGTCTGCTCGTCAAGATATACTCGCCTTCGTGCCCAAGACGTGCTCGCCTATTAGCATGAGGCATACTCGCCTGCTCGCCTGAAGTACTCGCCTGCTCGCCTGAAGTACTCGCCTGCTCGCCTGAAGTACTCGCCTGCTCGCCCGAGGTATACTCGCCCCGCGCTTGAGGCATGCTCGCCTCTGCCAAGACATGATCTGAGCTTGGCGGGCGGCGAATAGTCGTCTCCCGGAGGCAAGTAGTCGGTCTGCGGGAGAGGAGCTCGTGCAGAGACATGGACTTACGTCTACCCTGCCGCTCGAAGTCTTGATTTCAATCAAGGAGATCGGCCGATCCCCGAGGAGAGGAGCTCGTGGGTAACCGGACTTACGACTTTCCTGCCACTCGAAGTCTTGATTTCAATCGAGGAGATCGGCCGATCCCCGAGAAGAGGAGCTAGTGGGTAACCGGACTTACGACTTTCCTGCCCCTCGAGGTCTTGACTTCAATCGAGGAGATCGGCCGATCCCCGAGAAGAGGAGCTCGTGGGTAACCGGACTTACGACTTTCCTGCCACTCGAGGTCATGATTTCAATCGAGGAGATAAGCCGATCCCCGAGGAGAGGAGCTCGTGGGTAACCGGACTTACGACTTTCCTGTCACTCGAAGTCTTGATTTCAATCGAGGAGATCAGCCGATCCCTGAGGAGAGGAACTCGTGGGTAACCGGACTTACGACTTTCCTGCCACTCAAAGTCTTGATTTCAATCGAGGAGATCGGCCGATCCCCGAGGAGAGGAGCTCGTAGGTAACTGGACTTACGACTTTCCTGCCACTCGAAGTCTTGATTTCAATCGAGGAGATCGGCCGATCCCCGAGGAGAGGAGCTCGTGGGTAACCGGACTTACGACTTTCCTGCCACTCGAAGTCTTGATTTCAATCGAGGAGATCGACCGATCCCCGAGGAGAGGAGCTCGTAGGTAACCGGACTTACGACTTTCCTGCCACTCGAAGTCTTGATTTCAATCGAGGAGATCGGCCGATCCCCGAGGAGAGGAGCTCGTGGGTAACCAGACTTACGACTTTCCTGCCACTCGAAGTCTTGATTTAAATCGAGGAGATCCTGTTACTTGAGGGATGTCGAGGATTAATCACATAGATATCTTGGCAAAGAGATAATCTTTATCTTTTCGGAGAGACGCTCTTAAATCTGCCAAATCAGGAAGTTGGCGTCCAGACTTGTTCCTAATAATTTCTCCAATAGGAAGAGAGATGCACTCGGAAAGACATAGGCCGACATGCAAGGGGGGAGCTGATCTCGGCCGACAATGCAGAGGCTCGGTCTTACAAGAGCGCTTAAAGTCCCGAAGCATCGTCCTATCATCCGTACTGGGCTACTTAGGAGGAACGGTTTGAAGGCACGTATCCCGATCTGATAGTGAAGATCGCTTCCGACCGCACTCAATGGCCGGAGTGCCAGCGCACGGGCGGAGGGTGATGTTTCCCCGAGGGTCCTTTAGGACGCACTCGGAACCAACACACACCTTTGGGCTTACCCCCGCCCCTTCTTCGGCAGGTTATCGTTCTTTGCCGATAACTTGAAATCTTCTTCTTATAGTTGCTTAATGAGGTCGGCCTCTTGTCGAGTCCGGGAGGCTAGGGTACAAGTTTGTTCCTGGTAATTCCTCCAGTCGGAGGAGAGATGCGCTCGGGGAGACATAGTCCGACATGCAAGGGGGGAGCTGATCTCGGCCGACAGTGTAGAGGCTCGGTCTTATAAGAACGCTTAAAGTCCCGAAGCATCGTCCTATCATCCATCCTGGGTTATTTACGAGGAACAAACCGACCACTGTTTCCCGTAGCCGATCGCGGGGCTGATCCCGGAAGCACCCTGAAGCCTCGTTGTATGTAGCACAAAATATTAGCACAAAAGGGGAGAACAATCCAGTCGCCACTGTACATCAATAAGCATTCTTACAAAGTAATTACAAGTGTCACCACTAGGGGTAGAACCTTTTCAGGTAGTCCCCACTCCAGGTCCCATTCAGCTGCTCTCCAGCTTGATCTTGCAGGTAGTAACCCCCTGTGGTCAAGGCCTCTTGCACAATAAAGGGCCCTTCCCAGTTGGGATATAGCTTGCCGACGGCGGCCCCCCGCCCTGCAGCGTCCACTTTCTTCATTACCAGATCTCCCGCTAGGAAATGCTTGAGGCAGACGTTTTTGTCAAAGTGCTTCGCCATACGCCTCTTGATCTCCTCTTGGCGTACGGAGGCCAAGTCCCGAAGCTCCTCGATGTAGTCCAGAGAGAGCCTTTGGGCGTCTTCGTTCTCCAAACGCCACTCTTCGTCGCCGTCTTCCGCTGTAACTACTCTTGGGCTCCGCACCTCGAACTCCATCAGGATGAGTGCCTCAGACCCGTAGGATAACTTGAAAGGCGTTTCCCCCGTGGCCGAGTTTGGGGTTGTTCTCAGAGCCCATAGGACCGAGAGAGCTGCTCGGTCCAGTTTCCTTTGAGATTGGTGACCTTTTTCTTCAGCAGGTTGACGATGAGCTTGTTGGCAGCTTCTACTTGCCCGTTGCTCCGAGGATGGTGCACTGAAGCGAATCGAAGGTCTGTTCCCAACTGCTTGCAGAAGTCCTCCAGCTCCAAGCTGGCGAATTGCGGCCCATTGTCGGTGATGATGGCTAGTGGGATCCCAAACCTGCATGCGATTTCCCCCCAGATAAAGTTTTTGACGATCTGGGAGGTGGTCTTGGCCAAGGCTCTGGCCTCGATCCACTTGGAGAAGTAGTCGATCATCACCAGTATGAACTTACTCTGTCTACTAGCTTGAGGGAACGGGCCGATCAGGTCCATTCCCCAGATGGTGAAAGGCCACGGAGCGGTGATCGAGCGGAGGTGTTGAGCTGGTTGGAGTTGGAGGGGCGCGAAGAGCTGACACTGGGAGCACTTTTTGGAGAAGGCTTCCGCATCCTTTCGGATGGTGGGCCAGAAGTAGCCATGCCTCAGGATTCTCTGCTCCAGAGTACGAGCCCCGGAGTGGCTGCCGCACTCCCCTGAGTGAATCTCCTTGAGAACTCAGGGGACCTCGATTTCCGATAAGCATCTGGCCAAGGGGCCCGAGATGGTCTTGCGATAAAGCTCGGCGTCTTGCAGCAGGTAGTACGCGACCTTGTATCGGAATTTCCTTCGGTCCTGCCCGTCCGAGGGCAGCTGACCCGTCGTTAAGAACGCAACGAACGGATCCTTCCACGAGGGCCGCTGCTCGATCTCCATCATTTACCCTTCCTCGATGGATGGTCAAAACAGCTTGGTGGCCGTTCCCCCGGCCCGGGGACCGTACTTAGCACGGTAGTCAGCTTCGGCATTGTCTTCTCGGGGCACATGCTCGATGAAGAAAGACTGGAACCCCCCGATCAGACCCTTAACCTTGACCGGGTATTGCTGCAGGATGGGGTCGTGGACCTCGAACTCTCCCCGAATCTGGGAAGCGACGACCATCAAATCGGTGAAAGCTCGGATGTCCTTGATTGACAGCTCTTTGGCGAGACATAAGCCAGCCACCATGGCTTTATACTCTGCCTGATTATTCGTAACTGGGAAGAGGATCTCGACGGCCTGTTCGATCCTGGTTCCTTGGGGGCTAACCAACACGACTCCGGCTCCCACGAAATACTTGTCGGAAGCCCCGTCCACAAACATCTTCCAAGAGACCGGGCGGGAAGCGCCCACGTCTACCTCCACCTCGGCTGAGAAGTTGTCCAGGAAGTCTGCTACCGCATGCGCTTTGATTGCTACCCTTTGGGAGTAAGAGATGTCGAACTTGCTTAGCTCCACCGCCCACTTGGCCAACCTGCCAGAATGCTCCACCCCATCCAAGATACTCCTTAGGGGATGATCGGAGGCCACCATGATGGAGTGAGCCTGAAAATATGGGCGAAGCCGCCGAGCCGAAACTACCAAAGCGAAGACTAGTTTCTCCAGGATAGGATACCTCGTCTCTGCTTGCCGCAATACCCGACTCACGTAATAGATGGGGAGTTGCCACCTTCCTTCTTCTCGAACCAACACCGAACTAACCGCATCGGCCCCTACTCCAGATAAAGTAAAAGATCCTCACCGCCCTGCGGACCTTGGAGGAGAGGAGCTCGGGTCAGCTGTTGCTTAAGCTTTTCGAAAGCCTCCTCGCACTCCGTGGTCCACTCGAATTCCTGATTACCCCGAAGGGACTTGAAGAACGGGGAGCATTTCTCTACGGCCTTGGAAAGAAAACGGTTAAGGCCTGCCAGCCTTCCAGTCAGCCTCTGGACCTCCTTGGAATCTCTTGGGGAGGCCATCTCCATGATGGCTTTTACCTTGTCGGGATTAGGCTCCACCCCCCGGGGAGTAAGGAGGTGACCCATGAACTTTCCTCTTCCCGCGCCGAAGACACACTTGGCCGGGTTAAGCCGCATCTTGTACTTCCTTAGGGTGGCGAAGGTCTCCGCCAGATCCGCTACGTGCTCCGCGACACTCTTGCTTTTTACGAGAAGGTCGTCCACATAGACCTCCAAATTCCGCCCCTTTTGCTCTTTGAACACCTGGTCCATCATTCTTTGATATGTTGCGCCGACGTTTTTGAGCCCGAAGGGCATCATCTTGTAGCTATAGCACCCGTCGCTGGTGATGAAGGAAATGTCGCGGCAATCGGGAGGATGCTTCCGGATCTGGTGGTATCCTGAAAAAGTATCAAGGAAACTCATCACGGGAAATCCGACGGCGGAATCAACCAGCGCGTCGATTTGAGGCAAGGGGTAACAATCCTTCGGGCAAGCTTTATTCAACATAGAAAAATCGATACATAGCCTCCAGCCCCCTCCAGACTTCTTTACCATTACAACATTGGAGACCCAACCTGGATACTGAATCTCCGAGACAAACCCAGCCTCCAATAGCTTCCTCACTTCCTCCCGGATTGGCTCGGTCAGCGCAGTGGCGCTCTTCCTCTGCCTTTGGCGAACCGGAGCTACCGCGGGATCCAGGTTGAGGCGATGACAGGCAACATCGGCATCAATCCCTGGCATCTCGGCGGCACTCCACGCGAAGATGTCAGCATTATCCTGCAGGCAAGCAGCTATCTCCACCTTCCCTTCCAGGGGCAAGGCTCCTCCGACCTTCAGCAGCTCAGGCCCTCCTCTCGGGAAGATCACCTCCACTTCCTCTAGCTCCTCGGCAGCCAGCAAGCCCTCCTCCTGCTCCATCATCCTCTCCAGCCTTTCCGCGTCACCCATCCAGCTGATGGTGCTGACATCATTCAGGTAACACTCCCTGGAGGCCTTCGGATCCCCCCTGATCCGGACTTGGACATCATCCCGGCAGTACTTCAGGCACTGATGATACGACGACGGGATGGCTTTGAAATAGTTAATGAGAGGCCGCCCGAAAATGGCATTGTAGCCGCTGGGTGCGTCGACGATAACAAATCGACATCGGATCGAAGTACCTCCGAGGGTGACCAGCAGATCCACTCCCCCTTCCACCTCTTTCTTATCTCCCGAGAAGCCAAAGAGAGGCCCATCCGCGGTCTGGACCCTTGATGCTTCTACCTGAAGCCCGACAAAGGTTTTTTTGAAAATGACATTCACCGAGCTCCCGTTGTCCGCGAGGATTCGGTCGACGGTGAAGTATTTGATGGCCGCTTGTATCACCAATGCGTCATGGAAGGGGTTCTCATTCCACAGCATATCCTCTTCCGAGAAGGTTATCTCGTTCAGCAGCGGAGGAGTCTGCGACGTCGAGGCGACACTCCTTTTGTAGATCTGGTGGAGACTACCCTTGCGGGAAGCTCCAAGCCCGGCACCCCCATTGATCACCCCGGCGTGTCCGCCTCCTGGACCGGGAATAACATTTCCTCGACCTCCCTGGTCAACCCTGTCCTCATTCCTCCTCCTCTGCGGAGCTTGGAAGGCTACTTACCCGACCGGGGCCTCCTGCCTTGGTTGCTCTCTCTGCCTCCGTCGCCTCCAACCTTCTCCTTGCCTCCCAAAACTCTCGGCAGGCCAAGGTCCCATGCCCCTCTACTCGATGGATATCGCAGTAGAGGGGTATGGCCGTTTCCTGCTGTCTTCCCCGGCGCTCCTCCTTTCGCCGACGCTTGTTTGCCTGCCACGCGACAACCATTGTCTCCCTTCTTCCTCCTCCGTGCTCTCTCGGGTTGTTATCCCTCCTCTCCTCCTAGCGGATCGGCCGTCTCCACTGAGGATGATCTCTCGGATACTGGAATCTTCTTTATTCCCTTCTTCCTTCTGGAGCCTCGACGGGCCTCCTTTCTTCTTTCCTTCGAGGCCTCTCATGTCTTCTCTCCTCCACCCTCCTGGGCTCCTCTCTTCTCTTCCTCTCTTCCTTCCTCTCTTCCTTCCTCTTCGGCTCCTCCCGCTTTATGCCATCGTGCTTCTCTGGACGCCTATCCCTTTCTAGCAGTCTTCCCCTATTCTCCCCTAGTGGCTTATCCCCGTCCAGCCTTGCCAGGAACTCCTTGTTCCTCTCCTCCCCCTGAATGAAGACATTCGCCCTCTCCACCATTTCCTCGAACAACCTCGGCGGCCTATGCCCCAGCTCCATGTTGAAAAGTCCCTGCTTCAGGCCGAACTTGAGGGCAACCATCAAGGTAAACCCATCCACCTCCTCCACCTCCAAGACCTCTTCCTGGAACTGGTCGATGTAGTGACTCAAGCTCTCGTGCTGCCCCTGCACGATCTTTAAAAGGGCCGTCGCCTCCTTATTTCTCTTCTTGGACGTCGCGAATCTCGCTATGAGACCTCAACGAAGGTCGGAGAAGCAGTAGATGGAACCTGCCGGCAGTTGGTGGAACCAGTCTCTTGCACTTCCCTTGAAGGTGATGGAGAAGAAGCGGCACTTGAAGGCGTCGGACATGTTGCGAATCGAGACCACGTACTCAAACCACTGAAGATGCCTTACCGGGTCATCTCTGCCGGAGTAGTAGGTGAGGGCGGACTCTCGGAAATTGTCGGGGACGGGGGCCGCGAGGATCTCATCACAGAAGGGGCTCCTCCCTTCCTGGCGGCGACGATTATCCTCCTCACTCGAGTACTCGTACTCGCTCCATCGGGGAGTATTCCCATACCTCGCCGAGAGTTCAGGATCTCGGAACCTGATGCCCTGGCTGCTTACTAGGTGCTGACGCGGCGGCATCGATGGCTCCTCCCTCGCCCAGGTGGGCTCCTTTCCTGCTCGGCGGGTTGGCACCTCCTCGCCCGGTGGGGTCAAGCGACGGGGAGAAGTCGGCGTGACCTCAGGGGAGTTGGCGAAACCGACGAGTATCGCCATCTCCATTCTCTTCGCAAACTCCTCGAAAGCTGCTACCGTCACAAACCCGCCACCTCGCTCCAAGGTGCCTATTCCTGCCGAGTTGTCCGCCAACTCGCCTTGATCGCCACCATTGACCATCTTTCTCAACCACGAAACTTTCCTCCTTGGCTGCCATCCACGCTCACCGCACCAAGTGTTGAAGCCAGAAAAATCCCGACCTCAGAATTGGACTAGGCGACCTAAGGATACCGATCCCGCAGTGAAGTCAGACGGCCCTCAGAAGCGATAACAAGGATGAGCTAAAGAAACAAGACCCCAGGCCGCTGCGGCAGGAAGGTCCCACCACGTACCCAGCTGCTCAGAAGAAGCAACCCCTTCACAACCAGAATGGCCGAGCTAGGTACGAAGGAGATGCACGAGCTAGGGTTCGCGAGTAACTCTCCGGGAATCACCGGTCTCCTCCTTCGTACCCCTGGGGTCCTATTTATAGGGAAATCCAAAGAGAGGGGGGGGGTCATACTTATATCCCCCACCCTGGCGACTATGCGACTTCCCGAGGAACTCGCGCGGGATGGGCGAGTATCCCGCCTTAGTCGCCACCTGGCGAGTATGCGTGGGGAGCTCGTCATGCTCGCCAAGGTCTTCTGTTGGCTCGCGTCTTGATCTTGACTCGTCTGGACTGGTTGACTTTGATACTTGTTGAGCGGGCTAAAGTGGGGCCCATCCTCGTTGAATATGGGTTGTACACAATCCCCGCTCTTTTTGAGCGACGCAGGAGCTTGGAAAGAAACATCCAACACTTATTCGGCGAGCTGCTATGCCGAGTATCTGTTTGCTCGCTCTGTCTATTGCTCGACGAAGTCTATAAATAGGGGGGCCTGATTGCTGGGACGGATTCCCGAAACTCGTCCATCATGTCGGACGCCAACGCAAAGCTTCTCGAAGACGCCCTGTGTAGGATGTTGTGATTGGTTGATTGGTTTTAATGAGTAACCCACCAGTCTGTCCGTGGTATATGGCGTCGGGCCCCGGCCGGACCTACTGTTATATACTATGTGACGGATATGGGCGTTACACCCTTTAAGGGATGGCTCAATACTTCTTGCCGGTACCCAGGTAGGGGTGCGGACACTGCGCCAGGTAACTACTTGCACATGCCTTGTCTGAGCTTAGCCACTACAGGCTACCGCAAAGTCTCATCGACTGATGTTGGCATCGACGAGGAAGAGTTCTCGCCGCCCCCATCTCTTGACTCAATCGCTGCCTTTTTGGGCGACCTGAAGGACGTTATGGTACTGAAGCGGCGAATGACCGAGCTGTTTCGAAAACACACTCTCATACTGCGCGAGATCTACAGCCGAGTTTAGGAGAACCAAGACTCTGTCGAGGAACGACTTATCTGCCCGAAAAATAACTACACACAACTGATGGCCGAGCTGGGGGGATAAGCCGACAATAGGGCAGACTTTCCCGGGATCCATATTGCGCGCACCGAAGATCACTTGCGTCTTGCACAACAGGAGCTGCAGACCATTCGCACACTTCAATATTCTCTTACGTTGTCTAGGGCAAGGAGGAGAGGCCGGGGAAGGTGTAACCCCCCTTGATGTGTCCACCATCACTCACCTTCGTGTCCCTGCATTTTCAATTATATTTGTAATAATAAATAGTGTTGGCTCTAACTCGCGCCGAATACGCATGTTTATTATATGCTTTCTCTCGATCTCGCATCTGAGCTTTCTTTTTCATTACTCTGGTTTAGGTCTACGATAGTGTTAGCTCGGACTCGGCGACGGGGGGGGGGGGGGGAATGCGGGATCGAACTAGGGTCCAAAGCGGGATGTGGCGGGCCGGCTATCCGCACACCCCCATCCTGGATCCTTTCCGCCCAAAATTTTCGATAAATAGCCCCCACACCTACTGCTTTAACTACACTTCAAAAGTCTTTAGTCTCTCTTTCTCTAATTTTCCCCTTGTGTACTCGTGTTTTCTCGCTCTCTTTCCTTCACTCGTGAAATGACTGGCGACATGGATAGCCAAACCAAGTGCACCGTGACATTCGCCGAATACCCTTTCATGAACAGCAATCTGACCGAGGAGGAGTTTCACGCGCTAATTGGGCTCTACGTCTCGATGGGCTTCATCGTGCGTCTCCCGGGGAGGGAGGAATCACTGAACCACTTCTCGCCGATCGAGCTCACGATTCCTGCCGAGAACTTCAAAGTAGGGCTTCGCTTTCAACTATGGTCAGAGGTGCGTCAGTCCATGCAGTATTTTGGAGTTGTTCCTGCATAACTCAACCCCACCTTTGTCACCTTGCTAGTGGCATTCGCTTGCTACCCGCGGGAGGAACGAATCAAGTTCAGCCTCCCGATCTTCCACAAGCTCTTCAATTTCAGAGCCAAGAGGGACGATATCACCTTTTTCTCTGGCAACAATTTCAAGGTTGCAGGTCTCGCCAACAAGGGTCACCATTGGATTCACAAGTTCATCTTCATATCTGTTGATTTCTACAACCTTACTCTCTCTTCTGTTCAGTAGGAGGAATCAACCTACCATCCTCCTAGCCTAGGTGGGCATGAGTCCAAACTTCACCAGTTCCTCTTGCAAAAGGACTTCGATGTCCCCTACCTGAGGAGAAACGTTGACTCGCTTCTTCGCATTCTCGCCGGAGAAGGTATTACCCACCCTTACTCTCCAAACTAACTGATTTGAGAACTTCGACTAACTACTGCATGCACAGGGGTTCGAGACCTACCCTTTTACCAGCCTCATGTGAGTAGCTAGGCTCCCGCCTCTGAAAGGCATGCGCAGAGGCCGCCGCCGCGGCCTATAGGAGCGAACCAGGGCAATTGCCGAAGTCCAGCGACCAGAAGCGAAGCCTGACGCGCCTCCGGCCCAGTCTCTCCTCAAGAAGCCCAATGCCACAACCCTCGTCAAGGGCAAGGAAGTCAGTACGGTTCCTCCCGCGAGAATTTTAGTCACGGGAGAGACCACTAGAAAGGTGACCAATGAGACTGGTGGGACCTCGGCGGGACCTGAAGGAAGAGTGATGCCGAGAGGCCACCAGAACTTCGGTCTGGGTGAGAAGCTGCTGGACGATGTCAGCGACCCCCTGCTGCTTTGGGACAGAGAAGCTAACGGGGCCTCCATCTCCACAGTCCTCCCATCCTAGCAAGAGAGCAAGACTATCTCCGACCAAGCCTATGCCTTCTCCTTCGGGCTCTATGGGCGGGACAACGCCGCCTATTATGATGACACAACAACGCAGTCCCTTGCATACGAGAGCGGACGAGCCCAGCTCCGCTCCATCGAGCTCGCTCACATGACAACACGTCGTGGCATCCACCTATCACGGAACCTGGCTAGCATCAATGACTCGCGAAATTTGCCATCTGTCAAGGTCGCTTCCACGCTCACCGAACCAAAAATGTTGAAACCAAATCCCGGCTTCAACGGGAGTTCAGACCCAAAGGAGTAGCTTGTACTTACTTCTCCCGAACTAGAACTTTTGATCGGTCGCTCGGAACCAGAAACTGATGCTGGGCTGCAGCGTGGAGTGCTGGGCTGCAGCGTGGAGATCCCACCACACACCCGAAAGACCTCTAGAGCGCTTCCCCTCCTAAATCAGAAGCCCACTCGGAGAACACGAGGTTGTACAATTGGTATATTTTGGAACTCATGTTCTGTAATATCTGCACTTTATTTATAGTTTTGAAACTCATGTTTTGATTTATAGTTTTATAGTTTGTATGTTGTGAAACTCATGTTTGGATTTACAATTTTATAGTTGGCATGTTCTGAAACTCATGTTTTGGTTTACAGTTTTTATAATTGACATGATGTGGAACCCATGTCTTGTAATATATATACTTTGTTTACATCAATGCTCATATTTTGCTTAGGTTATCACTATGGAAGAAAAGTACATGGATAACGATGTTAGGATTGTTGACAAAGAGTTGATGTTAATTGAACAAAGGAACCACCAATGTCGATTTATTATTTACCAGAACCTCATTGCAATGACATATTTTGTAATAAGTAAATACGTCTTCCCATCTTTTAATAAGCTACCTTGCATGACCTCAAAACAAACTGCGGAGAAAAAGGTGGTAGAGTTATTAGAAGGGCATGCAAGAAGATTTTTATAATTAACAAACCAACAAGCATGATGGGTATTTGGCCTTGGGAAAAGCCCACAACCCCCCTACCCTCCTCTTTCCTCTTCTCCAAGCCCAAGTCTACCAAAACCCATTAGGCTTTGTTTCCCCCGCATTTCTCACATGGCAGAGGGATAAACTCTAGGGTGGAGATTAATCCCTCCATATGGATGGATTAATCCCACACCGATGGGGGAGGGGAGGAGGCCCCCTCCCATGGCTATTTATAGCCTCCCCTTCTCCCTGCTTGGCAATAGCTATGGTGAGCCCTTCCTTCCCCCCCTCGCTGGAGCAACCCTAGCCGGAAACCACCACCCGAGCTCCACCGCCACCTTTAATGGCAAATCAGGCCGGCCCCTCCCAAGCCCATTAACATAGGTGGAAAGCTTCTCCCTCCTCCTTCCCTACTCCCCAACGTACTACATGGGCCTCCCGGCGGCCGGAGCGCCGCCGGCGTCACTCGAGCCTTGCTCCAGGTCGGGTGGTGGCCGTGGGTGGAAAACCCTGCCCCAGTGTCGGCGGTGGCGTTGGGATGGTGTTTCACCACCGGGGAGGTTTATCCCCGACAACAGATGGTCGTGGTGCCGCCAGAACTCGCCGCTCCGGCGGCACCCAACAGAGCAATAACATGCTCTGTTATTTTTATTGCGGAGGCGGCCGACGGTGCCAGGACACCGGACCACCACCGGAGAGAAGCCCTACCCCCGACGCACCGACAGTGGGTGGTTCTGTAGCCTGGAGGCCACCAGAGAGGCAGGGTGGTGCGACATCACCAAAAGTAGAGCAAGTCGCGCCACCCGCTCTCGAGTTGATTATTTCTAGCGGTGGACAACGTCGCTGGGCCACCGGGCCACCGCCCCAATGCTCGCTGGCCCCAATGAATTGATCGGGGGCGGTGCCTTGGCCTGACAGCCACCGAGCGGCGGCGGTAGAAGCCGGTGAACTTCTGCCGTCGGGATTTGATCACCGCCGTCTAATCTCCACCGTCTAATCTCCACTAGGAGATCAGACGGGTGTGATCTTCTTAAATCCCGCCCCTACCTCAGCATCAGTGCCCCCACAATGGATCCGCGGCCGATCCGCTGTGGGGGCAGATCGACTATTAATCCGTCCGGCTCGATCTCAGACGCACGATCAAAATTGATATATTTTAAAAAATATATCAATTAAAACAATATTTTAATAATAAATAAATTAATAATAATTAAAAGTGATGGGGTTCCCCCTAGGGATTACTGGGGCAAATCGGTATCACTTCAACCGAAACATGAAGGGAAGCCAACCCATCCGAGCGAGCCGCGTGCACCGATCCACACTCACCTGAAGGCTCGAAATCGCCCCGAAAGGGGAGCCAAGCCAAGCGTGACGCGCGTATCGCACCCAGGTAGACGCGAGTGCGCGCGCGCACACCGCGAGCGCGCAAGGACGCACACGCACGTGTCCGCCGTCGGTTGCCGCCAATCGCCGACGCCACCGGGCAACCTGCCCGAGCCTCCCGGATTTCGGGGGGGGGGGGCACTTTTGTCTTTCTGCTAAAGTTTGTGATCTAAGTGATCGAGGCAGAGCGTCGTCATTCGCTAGCACAAATTCTGCTCATGTGCAATTACCGACGTATTCCTTCAAAAAACTATAAAAGAGCTCTCATGCTCTCATTTGAAGACAAGTAACTAAAGAGGCTAGAGAGAGCTCTGAGATTTTCTGGCGAGAGCGTGAGGCTTAGATCGTATCTTCGCTCGGAATTCGCTCCGCTCCTATTCTAGTACGAAGACAACTCAAGACCTCTAAAGCATGACATTCTTCTCGGCATGAGCGTTCTCATCATTGCTCCGACTTAGCATAAGTGCTTCCATCGAGACTCCGAGAACTTGGTGATTTTCCCAACCGAAGTGCTCCCATTTAGGCTCGAAGGACTTAGTTTCTGCTCAGCTGTTTTCAAACTTTGTTGTTGTAACAGAAAGACGACCTATCACTCTGAGAAATTGTTTCAACTCTTATAAACTCCAACAAAATAATGAATTTTGGCACGACACAGATCCAATCACATGATTTTTCACCCCTTTTGGGTTTTCCACGTCAAAAAAAGTCTTTTGTCAATTATTGTTGTTTTTCATTGATTGTTAGCGCACCCAATCTAGTTCCGAGTTAAGACGATCCGATTCTCCGGATCAGAAAATAATCGGGTGACCAACAACAAAAAGATATTCGATATTAGTCTATATTTTTGATTACAAAATTATAAATTATTATAGTGTTCTAAAAAAAAAAAATCAAATAATTTAAATAAATGATAAAAAAAGAAATGAATGAGTGATATTTCTCTCTTCCCCCACTGCATGGATCATCCGCAATAATGCCAATGCTTTAGCGAGATTCTCTTAGGCTGTATTTGTCACGGCCTATCATAATTTATTTGTTTTGATAAGATCGTATAAAATCGTCATCGTTATGGAATATATGTTTGGTATGAAAAATATTATTATTGTTGCCAAAAAAAAAATTAATTTAAGACATAAAATTTGATACAAAATGACATTTTTGTGCAACTTAATAAGCCACAATAAGGTGGCGTTTGGCGCGGCTTATGCTCTCCGGTGCGTTTCCAACGCACCACAATTTTGACAATAAGCGCCGTTTGGCGCGACTTGTTTTACAAACGCCGGTTGGGTTCAGCCGCATTTTCTTATCTATCGCTAGCCGCTGTTCTTTTCCACGTCCAGCCGCTACCTTCCTCCCGATAACCTAACGAGCGGAGTCGAGCGAAGCCCCGCGCTGGACTTTCTTCCCCAATCGATGACAGGATCCGCCCCTCTCTACTGACGGCCGGCGATTCTCCTTTGCTTCCCGTCCACGAAGAAGGCCGGCGCACATCGGAAGCTTTTCCCGTCCACGAATCGATCCGCTTCTCCCACCGTTAACCCTACATTGAGGTATACTCCTTCTTCCTTCATATCCTATACAAATTTCGGGTTTCTTTAGGGTTTAGGGTGCTTGTAAGTCTTTCCCTCATCTCCATCTTCCACCGTCCTCCTCGATGCACAACCCAGTCCCGATTAGGGTTGTTCGCGAGCGAAGCTGGAGTAATTTCGGGTTTCTGTGATTGTTCTTGTGTGTGTGTGTATGAGTGTTCATTTTTTTTTTCTATGTGTGTGTATATTGTGAGAATGTGTGTATATGTATATATATATGTGTGTGTGAATATCCTATGTGTGTGTGGAGATGAGGGAAGGACGGTTGAATATGAGTGTTGAATGTGTCCTTTCCTCATCTCCATATGAGTGTTGAATGTGTCTTTTTTTTTGTGTGTGTATATATGTGTGACTATGTATATATATGTGTGAGTGTGTATGTGTTTATGTGTGAGTGTATGTATATATGTGTGTGTGTTTGGGTATTTATGTGTGTATATGTGGTTGTGTGTGTGTGTGTGTATATGAGTATGTGTGTGTGTATATATTTGTATGTGTGTGTATGTGTGAGTGTGTATATATTTGTATATGTGTGAGTGTGTATATATGTGTTTGTGTGATTGTGTATGTGTGTTTATGTGTGAGTGTGTATGTGTGTTTATGTGTATATGTGTGAGTGTATATGTGTGTTTATGTGTGAGTGTGTATGTGTGTTTATGTATATATGTGTTTATGTGCATAAAGTTCTATTTTGTCTATGCTTATACCACAAACCAAAAATGAACAATATATATGAGTGTGTGTGTTTGTATATGTTGTTCATGTTTAGCTTTGCATTAATAAAGTATTTGATGGTGTTTCTATTTGTATTTCCGTTTGTTTGCCTTATAAAGATGGGTAAAACAAAAGATGGTGGGGTCGCCGCAATGTGGGATAATGCCGATGTTATGCTTTTTTGCGATATTTGCATAAAGGAGATAGAACGCGGGAACCGACCAACGGCGCATTTTAATAAGGAGGGATGAAGTAATATTATGAAGAAATTTGAAGAGTCAACAAAAAAGAAGTACGATAAGGTCCAATTCAAAAATAAATGGGATCACTTGAAGAAAGAATGGAAACTTTGGATGGAGTTGAAACGCGGTGAGACCGGGTTAGGTTGGAATACGTCAAGGAAAACTATAGATGCCTCCGACGAGTGGTGGGACGAACGATTGAAGGTATTTTTTTTAAAGTCACTAATTTCGTAAAAAAAAAAATTACATCATGTTTACTAAAACATATACATTTTCAGGTAGTCCCGACCGCCAAGAAATTTCGGTATTCAGGCATCCATCCAGAGTTAGAGGAGAAACTCACCCTAATGTTCAGTGCTATTGTCGCGACAGGACATCATTCATGTACCCCCAACACCATCAATGATCCACCAGAATCTTTTGATGAAAGATTGATGTCAGATGGTGAACATGTAGACGTTGAGGTAAACAAGGGTCCTACTTCTTATGATGGTACTTCAGAAGTTTCGAAAAGAAGAAGGAAATGGAAAAACAAAACTGTTAGCTCTGTATTAGAAGATTTGGCGGAGTCTTCTAAGACCATCAGCAGATGCATCCAAGAGCCAGCACCAAAAGCTTCTTCTGAGTTTAGCATTCAGCGAGCATTGGACAAATTAGCCACGTACTCGGAAGTGGTAGCTGATGAGGACTTCAACGACTTCGTCATCACATATTTTATGGATAGAAGTCATAGAGAGACTTTTCTATGCCTTCCAGATTCCCAGAACGTCAAGTGGCTGCGTAACCGTTTTCTTCGTTGGGGTTTATATGGAGCATATGATACTATTTTCGTTGTTCTGTTTTTTGGATTTTGTTATCTGTTAGTTTATATTATTGGTTGCATGTACTCATGGTTGTGATTATCTCTATTGTGTGAACGCATGATATATTATCAGTTATGTGTTGTTGATCTCTTTTGTCGATGCGGATATATTTATGCGAATTCATGTTATCTTATCAGTTATGTGTTGTTTATCTCCTCTGTGGATGTGTATATCATTGTTTGAACTCATGTAAAAATTGCTCGTGCATATTAACAGGAAATGTCTACCGATGATTCTGAATATTCGACGGACGACCATGAGACTACGAGAAGAAATTATGCTATTGCAAGTCATCAGAATGTGGTATCAGCAGTATGTTTGATATCAGAATATACTGGTTTGTTAAACGGTCCAGTTCCTCGAATGACATCAAAACAAACAGGCGACAAATGAGTTGGCGAGCTTCTTCATGCACCTCAAGTTCGATTTCATGACTCTTTCATGATGAGTCAGGAAATTTTTATGGATTTACTATTGTCTCTGGAGGAGAAATGTGGGTTCAAGGGATCTCGAAGAACGACATCAAGGGAAATATTAGCATTGACCATTTACATATTGTCGCATAATGAATCAATGAGAAAAACGTGCGAGCGATTTCAGCATTCAACGGAGACAATTAACAGATTTTTTGCTCGTGGCCTTAGCGCATTAATGCAGTTATCGAAGGAAGTGATACAACCATCAGATAGAAATTTCAGTGGAACACCGCCAGAGATTTTATATGACAGACGTTACATGCCTATTTTTGAAATTGCATTGGAGCGATAGATGGGATACATGTTGTAACATCCCATTTCCAACTAGATCCCTAAGAGTGGATTTGTCATGACAAAACCCTAGAAAGTCCATAAAGGCTAAGTGAGACTAGGAATGAGGATGAGACTACTATGGTCTGCACATAGTAGATTTCTGAACCTTGGTTTAAGGTGATCATAGGGGCTTCACCAAGACTCTAAGACCCCACCTATACCTACATAACCCTAGTAAGGGGTCAATGGGTCACTAAGGACCCATGGAAGGCAATCAAAGGGGCTAAGTTGACCAAAGTCAACTATAACCATAATTGGGTCAAACTAACCTGCACAAGGGCCAGTTGCAATCCCTTAGCTAACTGGACCCCCACATATACCTTCCTAACCCTAGTGAGGGGCCAATGGGTCACCAAGGACCCATTGGGGTCTACCAAAAAGGCTAAAGTTGACCAAAGTCAACTCTAGCCCTAGGGTGGTCAAAGTGCCCTAGTTAAGGGTCAAGTGACCTCCAAGGGCCAATACAACGCTGTCTTGCAATATAAGATATGGCGTTGAGTGAGCAGAGCTCACTCAACATCATAGAGTAAATGGCGTTGAGTGAGCAGAGCTCACCCAACGCCGTCTTGCCATGAAAGTTATGGCGTTGAGTGAGCTAAGCTAACTCAACGCCATAGAGTAAATGGCGTTGAGTGAGCTCTACTCACTCAAAGCCGTCTTGCCATAAAAGTTATGGCGTTGAGTTAGCTGAGCTCACTCAACGCCATAGACTAAATGGCGTTGAGTGAGCTCTGCTCACTCAAAGCTTTCTTGCCATGAAAGTTATGGCGTTGAGTGAGCTCTGCTCACTCAAAGCCGTCTTGCCATAAAAGTTATGACTCAACGCCATAGAGTAAAAGGCGTTGAGTGAGCTCTGCTCACTCAACGCCATCTTGTCATAAAATTTATGGCGTTGAGTGAGCTGAGCTCACTCAACGCCATAGAGTAAATGGCGCTGAGTGAGCTCAGCTCACTCAACGCCATTGTACTTAGACAATTTCTGGCAAAACTTCAGCCTGTTGGCTGGTTTGGCTGAATCGGATAACACGCCCGTGTTAGCTTAGACACGCCCGTGTTCAACAGTACACGCCCGTGCCCTGTCGTTATACTTCAGTGATCATAGCCCGACACAACCAGAGAAGGTCACGGGTATGACACGCTCGTATCACCATGCGACACGCCCGTGACAACACTATTCCCGGTTAATGAAGAGAGAGAAATAAGGAGTTTATGCCATGCATGGCCTGGGAGGTCAAGGGCCCACTCTCTTTCTAGAACCACCTCCCCCGGCCATGACAGCAACTTAGAGAAGGGAGCAAAAGTCTTTGGGACTCATCCTTCCCCTCCCCAACCACCCTCATTCAATTCACTAAGACTAAGAGATTTCAGCCAAATGATATTTGACTGCTTTCAGCCATGCAGATCATGCTTCATTCCCCACCCACCATGGCCGCCAACTTTGACTAAAGACCAAAAATGGCCAAGCTTCCTACAGCCACCTAACACCCTCTTTTTCATCTTAAAAGCTGAGCTGAACTCCAAGGATCCAACTCAACACATTATCTGAAGGAGCCAAGGAGTTCATTGTGCTGTTGTAGAAATTTGACCACCACCTCCACCATGGCATTCCGGCGATCCTCCCGACTTCAGGCCGCCAAAAAGGTCCTCCCCTACTTCTTCTTTCATGTATAGTTCATATCAATCGTTTAGGGGAGATGTCGAACTCAAAGGAGTGAGATCGGGTGAGAGTTTTCATATTTTTCCAAAAAATTCATGGTGTGGGTTCGCCGGAAACCGCCACCTCCGGCGGCCAAACCACCACCCGACGGTAGCCCTCGCCTCAACGGAGGTGGTGGTGGTGGTGGCTGGTCGGGGAAGTGGCCGGATGGCCGGCAGTAGCTCACGGAAAAGCTACAAGAATGGCTTTTTCCAGTTCTGTTCGGGCTTGGAAGAAGATGAACAGTACTTGTATTAATTAATTATTATATTTATATATATAATATAGTTATTTGTTAAACCCTTTAACCGACACATCTTGATGACGTTAAACGAGGCACTTAGAGGCTAGATCAGGAAAAATTGTTAACATGAAAATTGTAGATCTATGAGTCTACTTTATTTTAAAATTAATTTGAGTCAATTTGGAGTTCTGGTTAGATCACATCACTCATTTTGGTGAGATCTATACATAAGGCTGACCAGAGAATGAATTGGATGCCCACTCCAAACCAAACCTCCAAATGACTTGAAATTTGGGGTATGAGCTATTCTTATCTATATCTAGGACATATCCAAAAATTAGAATTTTTTGAGAACATTTTTTCTATAGTTTTTAGAAAAATTTAATAATCCATGAATAAATTATTTGGGTGTCACAAACATCTCAAAACTCCCCCAAATTTTGGTGGGTGGTCTTATAGGGCATGTTAGGGCTCTGGTAATAATTTCACCTCATTTGAAGTTGTTTTGGTTAGGCAATGATCAATCCCTAGTTCTACCTTAAAGAAGGATTTTTAAGTAAAAGTGTACTTGAGGTTTTGAGTGGTCAACTCACCTCAGCAGAGACTAATATTTTGACCACTGGCTTGGTATGATCATTATCACTCCCTTAGAGAAAATGGGGTGGTTTAGGGTTGATTTACCCTAGAATCCAAACTCAAACTCTAAGGATGGGCTTTTGAGGGTTGTGAAGGACATAGGGGCAAATGCCCTTGTATGACCTTGAAACTCAGTAGAGTTGATGTTACCATAATTTAAGTCCTCTGGAAGGAGTCTTAGAGGATTTGGAGTCAGGTAGACACCTCAAAACCCTAACCCTAATTTTAGGGTAGAAGCTCAACTTTGAAAGCACAGTCACTAAACCTTAGTTAAAGGTTGTGAAACTTGGGTGGGGTAAGTTTTAGACTAGGAAGCACCCTTAGTAATTTTATTAGGATTTTATGGATTATATTTCAAGTACATCATGTGTTAAGTAACAATTTGCTCAAACTGATGATATAATTATTTTGATTACTATGTTCATTTGAATCTGATGAAACTTGGTCAGAAGATGCTTTATGTCTATATTAATATCCCTGAATTTTATTACAAATTTTAGTTGAATATATCTAGCACTTCCTTCACAAGTTTTTAAAAGGGCAATTATGGACAATAAATTATTAAGAGCAAATTACTTACTGGAAAATTATGAAACCTGGCCAATGATGTTTTCAGATCAATATCTAGATGTATAATTTTAGGGGAATATTTACAATACTTCATTCACAAATATAGCTCTTTGAGATTTTAGTAAATATTTATTCTAGAGCTCAATACCCATTGAATAATTCTGAAATTTGGCCAATGTTGTTTTTAGGACAGTATCTATTTTATAAGATTAATTAAGAATTTTTGGATGATTATTTACTGCACTTACTTCATTAATAAAAGGAAAAAGGATTTATTCTCAAAATTAAATTGGAGTCCTTAGAATACTTGAAAAATTGTTAGATCTTGGATTTACTATTAAATAGTTGTTTATAATTTATCATGATTTTATGAAGTTTTATACATATCTGAAAAGTGTACTTCATGTTCAATTGGTAGCCCTTAGAAGCTTTACGGAAAATTAATTAAATATCAGAATAATTAGGAAAATTATAATATTCTGGATTTAGTCCCTTTGTGTCATGATAAGTCTCCAGAAAATAATTTAGGGCATTCAGATGATTTGTTAGAATATCTCCTATCCGGTTCAACGTATCGTCTAGGTTGGCCTGCATATAGCAAAATTGCTAAATTGCAATAGGACATGATCTGGGTTAGTTGTTGGAGTTAGCCATTTTGGTTGGGTGAATAGATGTGGATGATTTCATAATATAAGGATAGGAAGAGTAGTGAGAAATGGTTTGGCTAGAGTTTAGAGGTGTTCGGGTTCGACGAAAGATCGTCTTCCCCGAGGAGAGGAAGAGTCAAAATCACCTTAGGAATAGCTCACTGTAATATGAGAAGGGAATGAGTTAAGGGAATCAACCAATAACAATAAGTGCCTTGCGAAAGGGAACGATGGACTTCAGCTACCATCATAGTTCTTAGTGCCCTTTGAGAGCCCTTCACGGGGTATGCCAGGGGCAGTCCTGGGTTAACGTAAATTGTATTAACAAACCGAAAAGAGTAACATAGTAATTAGGGATGCACATTTCACAAACACAGATAGAACAGGAAGATAGTTGGGAGCTTCGGCTCGATTGGTTAAGAGACGGACGGAATGGTCCGGGGAGCTCCGGCTCGGTTGGCTAGATTATTGACAGAAGAGATAGTCCGGGGAGCTTTGGCTCGGTTGTTGATTATTGACGGACGGGATAGTCCGGGGAGCTTTGGCTCGATTGTTGATTATGACGGACGGGATAGTCCGGGGAGCTTTGGCTCGGTTGTTGACGGACGGGTAGTGCGGGGAGCTTTGGCTCGGTTGTTGGTTGGACTCATAACTATTGCATGTGCATAAAAGGTATAAGGTGGTGGATCTTCAGTATTGGAGGGTCGATGCACCGACGCCAATACGTCGACTCAGCAAGTGTGGTTAGCACTTCGCCAAATGAAGTCCGGTGCGCCAGACGGCAAGAGTACGCAGGAGTCCGCTTTGTACACCAAGCGTTGAGGCGTATGATAGATCTGACCGGTAGTGCTTTACTGGTTTAGAGGTGGGCGAGGCCCAACCCACCGCTTCCGTCTGCCACTACGGAGGTATCCTGGGAGGTAACGACTCCGAAAGGGGGAACTAAAGGTCTGTGTACACAGAGTCGAGTGGGTGAGTTGCACTTGCATGTCCACGTCATGGCATAATTGTATTTCATAGCATAACCATTGCATATAACCTGACACCTAATGTATAAGTGGTATGAGACGCTCTATACATTAGGCCCTACAAAAACGACCCCTTGGCTTATAAGTTCGCGCGAGCGTGCTTATAAGACAAGGTTCTCTTTCAGTACTATATATTTAAGCCTGCTAGAAAAACCGACACCCTATCGTATAAATCGGTATGAGACTTTTTATACGATAGGAGTCCTGCAAGAGATCCCTTAGCTTATGTGTATTCGCATAAGTCAAGGTTACTTTCTTATTCAAATTTTATATCATTATTACCATCTTTTTGAACTGTTAGTTTAGCTTCGCTGCCATCTGCTATTTGATATTCTCCACCTTCATGTCCTTCCCTTTCCTTCTCCCTGCTCGGTGCCTAGGAGCCATGAGGGAAGGGGCGGGGGACGATATGACTTAGTCTTTTAGACTAATGGTTTTCGAACAGCATCATTTTAGGGGACCACGGAGCCCAGCATGGAGGAGCAGCCCCGGAGGTCGGCACGCTTGGAGATCGGACAGTCTAGTACTGGAGTCCAGACAGCAGGGACTGTGAGTCCCTACCACTAGTAGTTATATTAGTTTGCTTCCGCGATGAGCGATTTGTAGTGAGGACATGTTGTGTCGGGCATAAGCCCGAGATTTCTGTTATATGTACTATCTGTGGACACTCCCTTCGTGGAGCTTATTTTCTATACATGTGATTCCTGTGGACTCGCTTTTAATTTATTGCTACAGTTGTGATCGATTTGGCCGGCAGGATCGGCGTTTTGTAGTGATGACCTTCCCGGGTGCGAAGGTATCACCGCAAGGCGACGGTTCTGGGCCTAAGACCCCGGCGTCTGAAAAAAAAATGGAGGTCTTACATATGTTCACGCGTGCGTGCCAGTTGGAAGTCAGGTACCGTACATTGGGAGACGCGGTAGCCCAACTCAAAATGTCATGGCAGCTTGTGATTTTAATATGTGCTTTACTTTTATTATGGTTGGTTGGGAAGGATCAGCACACGATAGCCATATATTCAACTTTGCCCTGAGTGATCCACGTTATAATTTCCCTCATCCACCTCATGGTAACTATTAACTTTGCATTTATCTATATATTCATAATAATAATTGGGCAACTAAATAATTATCATTAATGTGCAGGAAAATATTACTTGGTTGACTCTAGCTATCCAATGCAAAAAAGTTACTTAAAACCTTATCAGGACATGCGATATCATCTACCAGACTTTGCTCGTGGTGGTCGTCGAGCTAAAGGACGTCGGAAGATGTTCAATCATGCACACTCATCGCTTAGAAGTGTGATAGAGCGCTCGTTTGGTGTTTGGAAGAAGAAGTGAGCCATACTACAGAATATGCCAAGCTATAGTTTCGACAAACAAGCACGTATCGTGATCGCCACGATGACACTGCATAATTTCATACGTCGCCACCCTTCGCGTGTAGATATCGATTTCATTGAGTCTGAACAAAGGGATCTATGTCTTGGGATGATCTCGCAAAGGCGGGAAGAAGATTGCTCTGACACTGCGGCTGGTGTAGAAGAGATGATCCACTACAAGAAAAACTTGATTTAGCAAGGGAAATTAGGAAGGCTTGATATTCTTTTCTAATTAGCATCAAATTTAGCTACGAAAATACTTTTTTATTTTACCTACAAAAATAGTAAGAGATTTTTTTGTTGCAAAATTAGCAACAAATTTTTTGTTGCAAAATTTTTATTGCTAAAATAGCAACAATTTTTTTTTGTAGCAAAACTTTTGTTGCAAAATAACAACGAATTATTTTTTTTGCAAAATATTTATAGAGGTAAAAATTATTTTTTTCAAAAAAACGTATCTCTTTTTGACTTCGTTTGGTTCGGCGGGAGCAGACGGGCATGTAAAAACGCTGTCGTCGTTCGGAACTGGTGGGGGAGGCATGGATTCTAAAATGAGAGTTTTTGATCCGTTTCTCTACCACGGTGGGAGCACATGGCGCCCGTTTGTTTTCTCGCCATGCGGCGTCGTCTGCTCCCGCATCGACATGAAAATGCCTCTCCAAATGAAGCCTTAATTGAAAATAAAAATTTTAATTTCCTATTCTCTCTTTTAATTTTTTTGTTTATAAATAATTTATATACATATATATATATATGTATATTATGAAATTATCATATATCAACATATATTATATAAATATATATTTTTGTAAATAACTGTATGTATATATATCATACATGAGTATATATAAAAATTATATATATATATTTTTCCTTATTTTATAATTTTATAAATTACATAAACTTTATAATAATTTAAACATTTTCTTACGTATTTATAAATATATTAACGCATTAAAGAATAGATTTGTTAGGTGAGTGAATTAGTAAACATCATTTATTGTGTATAAGTGGTTGTGGGTTCAAATCTCAGCAAAGATAAAAGTATCTTTTTTAGTTTTATATATTTTATTATTGAATAAATAAATAAAATACAAAACATTAGCAAGGAAATTAGATTTTCTTGCTAATTTAGGAAGGATGTAATACCTTGCTAAAAAATCATTGCAAATTAGCTAGGGTCATATTAGCTAGGTATTTTGTTTGTTCCTAAATTTATAGCTAAATAAAATTAGGAACGAATTTTGTTAATTAGCAAGGAATTTTGTTTCTTGCTAATCAAGGAATTTCTTGTAGTGATCGCACTGCGTGATATTATTGCAGATCAGGTGTTCGAAGCTAGAATATAATTTCCGCGTTGGGTGTTACGTTACGTAGAATTTGATAAATGTATGAATGAAATTTTATTTGGCACCAATGTATGAATGAAGTTTTATATTGTGTTAAATTTGGGAAAAAAAATTAATTCAAAACTCCATTTTCTATCCAAACAATTTTTTGAAAACTCCGTTTTGTAAACTCTGTTTCACCTAAACAATTTTTTAACAAAACTCTGTTTTCCAGAATGAGCACTTTTTCCATCAGCAACAGTTCATCAGCAGTTTTCCATCAGCAACAGCCCAACCAAACAGACCCTAAATCTCGCCAAACAGCTTTAAGCAAGCTCGGCCTTACGTGCAAAGTGCATGGCCAAATAAATTAAAAAAGTTATCTTTTCTTTTTTTTTCCCAGCTTCACCGCGGTGCTCGGAATCGAAACGCGGTGCCAGAGCCGATTTTCCCCTCTTTCCGTCTCAGAGCTTCTCTCTTCTACCTTTCCAGGCTGCTTCACTGAGAGCTCCTCTTCTCCGTCTCAGAGCCTCTCTCTGTCTCTGTCTCTGTCTCTGTCTCTCTGTCTCTCTCTCTCTCTCTATCTCTCTATCTCTCTCTCTCTCTCTTCCTTTTCCCCTACCCCATTATCCTTCTTCTCCGTCTCCGGTGAGTCACCACCGCCGGATCTTCTGGCAGCCACCATCGCTGTTACAGGCTTCGAGTTAGCTAGAGCAGAGCGGGATGGAATTCTTAACGAACGCGAGGGACGACGTGCTCAAGAGAGCGGTGGATGGATTCTCGAAACTGTTGGCCGCAGCAGATACTATCAAGCACGAAGAGGAGAGCTTCAATCGATTTTTAGATCTCATGATTCACGTCCGAGAAAACCTTCTCCAGCGTCAATCACAGGAGGAAACGGTGGATCGGACGGAGTTTACTCGCCCATATGACAGCTTGCTGCAAGAGCTGGAAACGGAGGCAAACAAAGCCCGTGAAATTATTGACGGGTACAGATCTAAAAGCCCCTGGCTCCTCCCCTTCTCCCCCTCCCTCATGCAGAGTTTGAACCGATCCTTCAAGGCGATCAGCAGACTTTTCCAGTTCCTCTCCCTCGCTAACACCAACGTTCCACTCAGAATCAACTCAAAGGCCGATTCCATGATCAACGGAATGGGATCAATAGGCCGCAATCTTGAAGTCAGCACCACCGCAATCCTCTCTAAGATTGATGTGCTCATCGCTGGGAACACTGGGATCCAGCAATATCCTATGCGAGCAAAATATTCCGCAAGCAGCAGCAGCAGCAGCGTCGTCTACCCCTACCCAATCCATATTGAAGACGAGGAAACATTCGAATTTCCGCAAGGGGAATCGGAGGGAGAGACGATGCCGCCCAATGACGCCGGCGGAATCAAGCAGGCCGCCTTACCCCTTCCCCCGTCAAGCACCACCGACGATATTACATTGGTCCCGCCGAGCACCGTCTTCTTATGCCATTTGACCGGTGGAATCCTCCAGGATCCTGTATCCGTCATCTGCGATCACAGCTTCGAGAGGACAGCAATACATGACTATTTCCACGCCGGCAACAACTCCTGTCCCTTGTGCGGCAAGGAGCTGTCCCTGAACGGGAAACTCGAGCTCATATCGAACTCCGCGCTACTAGGCTCCATAGTAGAGTGGCGGCAGCGGAATGATCTGATCGCCGCCGATCGGAACGCCAAGATAGAGTTCATAGACGTGGCTGCGAAAGTTACCGCAAACGACCTGGAGAGTGCGAATGAAGCGCTTGATCGACTGCAGGCTCTGATGGAGGAGAGGCCCAGTTGCATCAGTGTGGCCACAGGGAGCTCCTGTAATCTCGTTCGAGAGATTGCAGATCTCTTGAAAACCCCTTCAGCAAAAACACCAGCGCTGTTCGCGTGCCTCCTACTCATCGCCGGTTTCTCGGCCGAGAATAAGGTAAGTGACAATCTTCCCGTTCCCCAGCGGAATTTCTTGTGTGCAGAAATGTGACGGAGGGGCGCCCTAATCTGTCGCAGGAAAGAATCGGCAAGAGGGGAGTGATTAAACGCCTTTTGGAGGAGAGCATGAGGGAGATGAATGCTGTTGCAGTGTTGCTGGAGCTCTCAAAGAGCAGGATTGTTGCTCAGAAGATTGCAGGAATCAGATGCGCTATTCCCATCTTGATCTCTCTTCTGGACAACCCGAGCTCTGCTGTGCAAGAAATGGCTCGCGCAATACTGGAGAACTTCTCCGTTGATAACGACTCTACTGTTCAGATGGCCAAGTTGGGCTACTTCACTCTATTCCTCGAGCGGTTCAACTCGCGAGGTGAGTTCTTGCAATACTCTGCGCCTTTTTAGATTAATAATATTCAATTTAAATCATAGATAGTATTCTTGTGTTCATTTGGAGTGAAATGGATAGTATTCATTGATAGAATATAGAAAATGTAGAATTCACATATCGTAATATAGTATGTAAAAAATCAGAAGAAAAAAAAATGTAGGAATTAAAAAAAGGATTGATGATTTACTTTTAAATCAATAATATTCAATTTAAATCATACATAAAGATACAAATCTTTTATCAAAAAAGACATCATTCAGTGTCAATACAACTTTATTTGACTTTAATGCAATCTTATAGCCTTTTTTCATTAATAAGTAACCACTTATAAGATTCTTCCTAACTCTCGGCACATAAAGTACATCATGCAAGACTAGTGTCTTCCCGGATGTCAACCTAAGATTCACTCGCTCGCATCCAAGTATTTGTGCCGAAGAAGCATCTCCTAAGATCACACTTCTTTTACTGATGTTTTGAAAGGTGGCAAAGCAAGATCAATCAAGCAGGTATGAACATTTACTCCGGAATCAAGCCACCGATCTGATGAGCCATAATTTGAGTATTGCGCTATGGGGCTGCGAGCGCAAAATGTCCAAGGGTCCATTTGTTTGCGCTCTTTTGAGGGTCTGTTTTCATTTTGAGATTTTGAAAATCAGATTTTGGTGTTCGTTAGGCTATAGTTTTCACCGTTTTGGTTTTAGGCTCAAAAAGGTCTGTTTTCATTTCTTCTAAAATTGCCCCGCTCCAAAAAAGGCCTAGCGAGATCTGTTTTGCGCAGTTTTGAGAATAGACTAGCTCCGTGATTTCGCGTGGTAACAGACATTTGCCATCGAGGAAACCTCGGCCATTGAGGAAGAAGATGATGAGAAAACATTGCAGCAACCTTGTTGTACTGCGAAGCCAACGCCGAGGAGGAAGAACGACAACTTGCGGTGAAGGAAATAGCGAGGGAGGGAAAATAGCGAGCGGTATGTCACGAACTCGCTCGGATGGCTCGATCATGACCAGATGGAGTTAAGCCCATGGAGGATTCTAGTGAATTCTAGAGGGAAGGTTGGAGAGAAGTCTAGAATGATCTCTCGGGAACGTTCTAGAAGATTCATGATGCTTGTACATATTGGAAGGTGTATAGAAGATTCTAGAGTAGACTTTATTCTTTTGGGGCTCTATATAAGGAGGAGACCCCCTCATTTGTAAATCACCAAGTTTGGAATAGCATTCGAGTTCTTTTGCTTTCTTGCTCTCTCTTACTCTCTTGTGCTCTTGTGTTCTAGTTTTCGTTGCATTCCCACCACCGTTCTCTTGGAGTGAGGCTAACTTAGCTAGCCGCAAGAGGTGGCAAGAGGAGCTAAGGCCATGTGCGACGTGGTCAAGAAGACTAGTCCGTAACAGTTGGTATCAGAGGGAGGTTGATCGTGTGGTGCTGCAATGGTGAACGAGGGAAACAACTCGAGTGTTGTTGACGACAGGGAAGTCGTGGAACACCAAGGCCGTGGGAAGAAGAGGGATCATAGCAGGCCGCGAGAAGGAACTTCGATGGATCAGACCCTCATATTGCTGGCAAATCGAGTGGAAATGATGGAAGGTAACTTTGAAACCCTTGAAACTCATGTTCTCGAAGAATTCGAGTCCATCAAGGAGTCTACCCATACTTGGCTTGATGCTGAACCAACATTGGAAGAACACCTTGCTAAGATAGAGGGGGCCATCCAAGCGATGCGGACCGGCTTTGATGAAATGCGGGAGGAGGTAACTCTTTGCCGACGAGCAGTGACTAACAGCGGAGGCAATGTGGCGATTGGACAACCCGAGGATGGAGGTTCCAAAGCCTAAGGCGTTTGGAGGCAAGCGCGATGCCAAAGAGGTGGAGAACTTCATTTGGCAGATGGAGCAGTACTTCGAGGGATGCGGTGTTGAGGATCAGACAGTCAAGGTAAAACAAGCTTCTTATTATTTGATGGATGTTGCTTCACTTTGGTGGCGAAGGAAACAGGGTGACATCGAGAAGAGCTTGTACCACATCGATACTTGGGATGAGTTCAAGCGTGAACTCAAGCGACATTTCTATCCAGACAATGTCGTCTATGAGGCGAAGAAGAAACTGCGGGAATTGAAGCATAAGGGGAGCATTTCAGAGTACATCAAAGAGTTCACCACCATTATGCTGCAAATTACCAACATGACAAATGAAGATTTGCTCTTCTTCTTCATCGATGGACTTCAACATTGGGCTAGGCAGGAGCTGCAACGGCGAGATGTCAAGACATTGGATGAGGCAATTGCTGCAGCAGAGTCCCTTGTCGAATTCCAACGACACCCGGATGCGGCAAAGCCAAAGAAGGATAAGGGTGATCATGGAAAAGGTGGGGGAGAGAAGCGGGACTTCAAGAAGCCCAACTTCCAGCGACAGGATGCAAGGAAGGACTATGAAGAGAAGAAGAAGGCCTTCGTTCCAAAGGGAGGATGCTTCTTATGCAAGGGACCGCACACGATGAGCAGTTGTCCAAAAGAGGGAATGCTTTCAGCAATGGTTGAAGGCGATGTTGCGGCGACAGAGGAAGGTACGTCCGCACAAATGGGTTCATTGCAATTATTGAATGCTTTGAATGTCAAACCCTCTCAAGCGGCGAAAGGGTTGATGTTTGTCGAGGCGAAGGCAAATGGGAAGGTTACAAAGGCATTGCTTGATACGGGAGCGACGCACAACTTCATGACCGAGCAGGAGGCAAAGAGGCTTGGTCTTCATGTATCTCCAAGGGTGACGGCTGGTTGAAGACGGTGAATGGAGTGGCGAGACCGCTACAAGGTGCTTCATGCGGAGTGGAGTTGCAGATAAGAACTTGGAAGGGCCAAGTCGACTTCTCCATTGCTCTGATGGATGACTTCCAAGTCGTGCTTGACATGAATTTCTTTGCGAAGGTGCGTGCTATTGCGATGCCATTCTGCAGTCTATGTGCATCATGGAGGAAGGGTCTCCGTGCATGATCCCAGCGGTGGAAGGGCCACCAACAAAGGGGAAGCAGCTATCGGCTATGCAAATAGCCAAAGGCATGAAGAAAGGCGAGGTGACTTAATTAGCCACCTTGAATGAGGAAGCAGCGACAGCGGAGGATGAGTATGTACATCCTTTGGTGGAGCAAGTCTTGAAGGAGAATCAAGATGTGATGCCAGCGGAGCTGCCGAACAAGCTACCACCTCGGAGGGAGGTGGATCACGAGATCGTGTTGGAGCAAGGGGCGAAACCACCAGAAATAATGACATATCGCATGGCTCCACCAGAGTTGGAAGAGCATCGCAAGCAGTTGAAGGAGCTACTTGACACGGGGAAGATCCGACCGTCAAAAGCACCGTATAGGGCACCGGTGCTGTTCCAGAAGAAGAAGGATGGGTCCTTGCGGATGTGTGTGGACTATCGCGCACTCAACAAGGTAACTGTGAAGAACAAATACCATATTTTGTTGATTGCTGACTTATTCGACAGGATGGGGAGTGCGAAGATCTACACCAAGATGGACTTGCAGAAGGGCTATTATCAAGTCCGGATTGCAGAAGGGGATGAGCCGAAGACGACATGCATCACTCGATATGGATATTACGAGTGGTTGGTCATGCCGTTCGGCTTGACAAATGCTCCAGTGACGTTTTGAACTTTGATGAACCGGATATTCCATCCGTACCTTGATCAGTTCGTGGTGGTCTACCTGGATGACATCGTGATCTACAAGCAATTCTATGGAGGAGCATGTGGAGCATCTTCGCATCATCTTCCAAGCTTTGCGGGAGAACAAGCTCTACGTGAAGAGGTCGAAGTGCACATTCAGAGTAGAGGAGGTTCACTTCCTTGGACATGTCATTGGCCATGGAAGGTTGAAGATGGATGCTGCCAAGATTCAGGCGATCGTTGATTGGGAGCCACTGACGAAGATAACCGAGCTAAGATCTTTCCTTGGTCTTGCAAACTATTATCGGCGGTTCATTCAGGGCTACTCAAGGAGAGCGGATCCATTGACGGACTTGCTGAAGAAGGACAAGACTTGGGCTTGGGATGAAGGATGTCAACAGGCCTTCGAAGATTCGAAGTTGGCGATGAGCACCGAGCCGGTGTTGTCATTGCCGGACTTTGGGAAGGAGTTCGAGGTGCAGACGGATGCTTCGGACTTTGCCATTGGCGGAGTCTTGATGCAGGATGGGCATCCCATTGCCTATAAAAGTCGGAAGCTGAATGAGACGGAGCGGCGATACACCGTCCAGGAGAAGGAGATGACATCCATCATCCATTGCTTGCGGGTGTGGCGGCACTACTTGCTTGGAGCGAAGTTTGTAGTCAAGACGGACAACGTGGCTACAAGTTACTTCCAGACGCAGAAGAAGTTGTCCGCCAAGCAGGCACTGTGGCAAGACTTCCTGGCAGAGTTCGACTACACCTTGGAGTACGAGTCCGGGAAGGCGAATGTGGTTGCGGATGCCTTAAGCCGCAAAGCTGGACTTGCCGCTATGACAACGACGAAGGGAGAGTTGCTAGCCAGGATCAAGGAAGGGCTGCAACAAGATCCGTTGGCAAAGGAGTGGATGCAAGCGGCAAAGGAAGGGAAGACCAAGCAGTTTTGGGTGGAGGATGAACTCCTCTACACCAAATGGAAGAGACTCTACATCCCGAAGTGGGACAATCTGCGGAGGGAGTTGATCAAGGAGTGTCATGACACTCGATGGGCAGGACATCCAGGCCAGAAGAGGACCATGGCGCTTGTGGAGATCATGTACTATTTGCCAAGGATGAAGGAGAGCGTGGACACCTACGTAAATACCTGTCTTGTATGCCAACAAGACAAGGTGGAGAACCGGCAACCAACGGGATTGTTGGAACCTTTGCCTGTGCCAGATCATCCATGACACACCGTGACATTGGACTTCATCAGTGCGTTGCCGAAGTCGGAAGGATTTGGGTCTATCATGGTGGTTGTAGATAGATTCTCCAAGTACGGGACGTTCATCCCAAGTACAAAGGATTGCACTGCAGAGGAGGCGGCCCGGGGGTTCTTCAAAGAAGTGGTGAAGCATTGGGGGCTACAACTAAACATCGTCAGCGATCGGGATCCTCGCTTCACGGGGAAGCTTTGGACGGAGCTGTTCAAGATGATGGGTTCGCAGTTGAACTTCTCTACTAGCTTCCACTCGCAATCATATGGGCAGACCGAGCGGGTGAACGGCTTGTTGGAGTGTTACTTGCGGCACTTTGTCAGTGCCAATCAGCGGGATTGGACGAAGATCTTGGATGTTGCCCAATTCTCCTATAATTTGCAAAGGAGCGAGTCGACGGGAGGAGTCCTTTCGAGCTGGCGACAGGACGTCAACCGCTCACACCGCATGCATTGGCAATCAGCCAAGGAGAAGGAAGGAGCCCAGGAGCATTTCAGATGGCTAAGTCATGGGCGGAGCAGAATGACTTGGCCAAGGCTTGCTTGGAGAAGGCCAGGAAGCGCATGAAGAAATGAGCTGACATGAAAAGAAGGCCGCAGGAGTTTGGCCTCGGCGACAAAGTGATGGTAAAGCTTCTACGCCAACAATTCAAGGTGTTGCGGAGCATGCACAAGAGATTGTTGCGGAAGTATGAAGGGCCATTCGAGGTGATCAGCAAGGTGGGCAAGGTGTCATACCGCCTTGATCTACCAAGTTCGTTGAAGATTCATCCGGTCTTCCACACTAGCATGTTGAAGCCTTATCATGAAGATCAGGAAGACCCGGGGCGAGGAGAATCACATAGAGCACCTCCGATCATGACCAAGTCATTTGAGAGGGAGATTGATCAGGTGTTGTCAAAGAGGGTGATACGGCGACGAGGAGTCCCGCCGAGCACTCAATTCCTCATCAAATGGAAGGGGCGGCCAGATTCGGAGGCAACATGGGAAACCCTTGAAGACTTGTGACAATTCAAGGAGTTCATTCAGCAGTTCGAGGCGACGAGGACGCCGCCAGGATAGGTGGGGGAGAATGTCACGAACTCGCTCGGATGGCTCGATCATGACCAGATGGAGTTAAGCCCATGGAGGATTCTAGTGAATTCTAGAGGGAAGGTTGGAGAGAAGTCTAGAATGATCTCTCGGGAACGTTCTAGAAGATTCATGATGCTTGTACATATTGAAAGTGTATAGAAGATTCTAGAGTAGACTTTATTCTTTTGGGGCTCTATATAAGGAGGAGACCCCCTCATTTGTAAATCACCAAGTTTGGAAATAACATTCGAGTTCTCTTGCTTTCTTGCTCTCTCTTACTCTCTTGTGCTCTTGTGTTCTAGTTTTCGTTGCATTCCCACCACCGTTCTCTTGGAGTGAGACTGACTTAGCTAGCCACAAGAGGTGGCAAGAGGAGCTAAGGCCGTGCGCGACGTGGTCAAGAAGACTAGTCCGTAACAGGTAGCTTCTCCTTTAGCGCCAAAATCGAACTCTTTAGGTCAGTTTTGTGAACTCGTCCTTTTTAGTTACTGTTTTATTCATCAGCGAGTCAATCCAGAGTTTTTTTTTGGCTTGATAGTATTGAAAGAAAAAGGACAAATGACAATGGGTGATAAAGAAGCATCAGAGTTAGTTGATCTGGCTTTTTGTTGTTGATGTTTTATGTAATCTGTGTGCATTAATAGGTGCACGACCACACAAAGAACTTTAAAAACGGACCTAAAAATTATTCTGCAAACGAACATAAGTTTTTGTTTTGTTCCAAAATGAAAACAGATGATCAAATGAAAACAGCGCAAACGAATGGGTACCCTAAGAATTTAAGAGCCAGGTCAAGTGCTTCCACATGATCGGCGCTAACATTTTTCAAATTCTATATGCGCAGAGATTTCGGAGGAGACGAGAACTTCCATGGCAGAGGAATTGGCGCTGATGCAGCTGATGGAGTCTGATGCAAAGAATTTCGAGAATGATCGATTCATCTCCCTCCTAACTGATATGCTAAGCTGCGATTCCTCATCCAGCCGAATGTCTTCTCTGAAATGCATCCAGCAGTTGATCGCCTTCGACGGGCCGAGATCTTGTTCCCTCAGGAACGAATCCTTCATCCCCGCTCTGCTTTCCCTCATAACCAGCAATTCTGCTGCGCAAAGCTCGAAGCAGGAAGCATTAGACATTGTCATCTCACTCATCGCGTTAACTTCGCCGCCGGAATTCGAAACCAACCCTGGCTTTGGGACACTATTCTCCCTCAACTGCATCCAAGACATGCTCGAGAAAATCAGAGGATCCGCCATTGACGACCAGCTCGCATTGCTCCACCTGCTCCTCGTCATGGCTCAGAAATCTGACGCAGCACGACGCTGGATTGTATCGGATCGTAATTCGTTTAGCTGTCTTTTCTCCATCATTAATCTGGACAAGATCGGCTCGGTAAAATTGGGCGCACTTAAGCTGATACATTGCGTCGCAGCAGTCCACCCTATTGACGCCTCTCTCCCCCCATCATTTGTTCGTTCCATTATAACCATCCTCAATCAGATTTGTTCGGACGAGGAGCTATCTGCCGCTGCGGGAATCATTAGTCATCTTCCACCCGGCGACGGGAGCATAAATGAGATTCTGCAGAGCCCGGCTGCACTGAAATCCATCCAAGGTTTCATATCCCGTGCAAGCAAATCCCATGGTTTGTTAGAGAACGCTCTCGGGGCTCTGCTGCGAGCCCTAAATCAATCCAGTTCACAGTTCCAGAAGCAAATCGGCAAGATGGTGGTGCAGGCTGATCTCGTACAGTTTCTCTCCGCCGGCAGCCCCTTGGCAAAACAGCGCATGGCCATGATCCTCGCCCATCTATCTTCATGCACAGTGGATCCATCGCTACTAAGCAGTAGCTCGTCCCGTGGCCGCCGCTTCACCAACATGAAATGGAAGGAAAGGGAAACTTGCTCTGTTCATGGATCCGGCTGCTCCATACAGCGTGCCATCTGCCTCGCAAGAGACGGAGCGGTGAAGCCTCTGGTAGAGATGGTGAGGATGACGGAGTCTGGTGCGCCGGAGGCTGCTTTTATGGCACTCGACACATTGTTTGATACTGGTTGCGACTTGGATGCTGCTGCCAGCGCCATTGTAGAGAGCGGAGGTGCGACGCCGATCCTGGATGCGTTGGAGAAGGGCGCGAAGCCGGCGAAGGAGAGGGCGCTGGATCTCTTCAGCAGGATACGGGAGAATCCAGGCGTCCAGGAAAGGGAGTTGGGAAGGTTCCAAGGATTGCTTCTCAACATAGTCCGGAAGGAGGAGGGTCTACTCAAGCAGAAGGCGGGAAAATTGCTTAAATATTTAGCCTGAAGAAGAAGCCGCTTTAGAATTAGTTGGAAGATTATTTCTTATCAGGAGGTTTTTAAGCACAAGGTTTATTTCTTAACTGTAATGTATATTTTGGACATGTATTATTTTTTAATTATGACTCTGTTTGGGGGAAATTATTTTCACCGGTCAAGCGGTTACGACCGCATGAATCAGACCTTAATTAAAGTTCGAATCATGCGGTCGTAACCGTTTGACCGGTGAAAATAAGTTCCCCCAAACGAAGCCTATATCTACTGTACAGCCATGTGGGTATATTATTGTGTGCATAAGTAAAATTTTGAAACATTTTCCTTTCTGTCTTCTATATATATGCTTTTTTTAGTAGATTCTATGGCTTGTGGCAATGAAGAAGATGATTGCCCCCAACAGCTTGTGATCTCCCGGTCCCGGGTCTGGTATGGTGAGTCCGCAAACAGGAACCTTTGGGGGAGAAAACTCCTTCCATTTCTTAGTTGGAAGGCTAGTTTGGAGAGCCGGCTAAAATGTATGCCGTAAAGTTTGGAGTTGGCGGGTTTAAAATGGAGCGACTTTGGGGCGAAAACTTCTTCTACAGGATTTCAAGAAAGAAATGAACATCCTGCAAGCGCGGCTTTGTCCGATTAAGCTCGGTGTCACCATAAAATCTGATGAGAAGGAGCTTGTGGAAAAAACTCTAATGAAGTGTCTGATGCAGCGGTGGTTGCAAGCCCGTGCCGCTCTTCTTGAAATGATGATCTTCCTTCCTCAACATGCATTTCGGTGTGCCCGTGATGAAATTGGGATCAAGTTAACCATTGACTGCCCACAGTCATTTTGATGGGCCAGTAACAACACTAATAAAAAAGATCGAGGACACTCTTCTACAAGACATATTCAATATCAGGATCCTCTCCATTTCAAATGAAATGGAGGGGATCTATTTCATGGTCATGATGGATTGTTTTTTGATCCAACGGGTTAAGTAATTCCTATCCTTTTATATATTTTTTTTATTCTAAAAAATTCTGTCCACAAGATTTGATTTGGACTTATCTTGTCCATTAAAGCTTGAAATGGATCCCCTCCATTTCATCCGAAATGGAGAGGATCCGGATCCACATATTCAGGTATGCGCAGCACACAGTGATAAAAAAAAGATTACCGTGCGCAAGGGTAGTCGTATGATCGTGATCTTAACGGTACAAATTGTTTGCAAAAATATATGACGGAATTTGTGTAATAGAACTGTACTAAAAAATAATTGTATTTTAGATCAATCATTCACAAATAAGTATGATGAGTTCTCTTCCACCGACTACTATTCCACATGCAGTATGATAGATTCTAATGCACTTTGCGTACCTTCTCTCCCGGCTTGATTCTCTCCGCGAGCTCAAAGCCGCCCACGCAGCCGCCGCCACCACCGGATTCGCCTTTCTCCGTCCGGCAGCCACCATAACATCACTTCTCCAATCTGTGACTCTCCTCCGGCCTCTCCCGCCTAAAGCCCTCTCCCTCCCTTACGCCCTCTCCCTCTTCGGCTCCCTGCCCCATCCCGCCTCCACCCTTGCCCACAATCTCCTCATCCGCCTCCTCCTCTCCGCAGCCCCCTCCTCCCCCTTTTCCGCCCTCCGCCTCTTCTCCCGCCTCCGGCGCCTCTCCCTCCCCCCAGACCTCCACTCCTTCCCCCTCGCCCTATCAGCCTCCTCCCGTCTCCGCCTCCTCCCCCTCGGCCGCGCCCTTCACGCTCAGTCCCTCCGCTTTGGCTTCTCACGCAGCCTATTCCTCCGCAACGCCCTCATCTCCCTCTATTCCTCCTGTGCCGCTCTCATAGACGCCGAGCACGTCTTTCTTGAGAAGAATTTGGCCATTGACGTCGTCTCCTACAACACCCTCATCCACGGCTATGCCAACGCCGGAGACATTAACAGCGCCCGTCATCTGTTCGACGTTATGCCACATCGGGATCAAATCTCATGGGGCACGGTCATTGCCGGTTATTCCCGCTCCGGCCGATGCGTTGATGCACTCCGGCTGTTTGATGAAATGCAAGCCGTCGGGTTCGAGCCAGACAACGCCGCCCTCGTGTCGGCCCTCTCCTGCTGCGCGCAGCTCGGATTATTGGAGCGGGGAAGAGCAATTCATGATCGCATTGGAAAGGCGATGAATGCTCATCTCTTAACGGCGCTTGTTGACATGTACGCCAAGTGTGGCGCGATCAATGCCGCCGTGAATCTGTTCGACGAGTGCCCCTGTAAAAATCAGTTTACGTGGAACGCCGTCATAGTTGGGCTGGCAATGCACGGCCATGGCGTGCTCTCATTAGAGTACTTCGACAAGATGCAGGCTGCTGGAGTTCGGCCCGACGGCGTCACCTTCCTGGGCGTCCTCGTAGCCTGCAGCCACTCCGGATTCGTGGAGGCGGCGAGAAAGTTCTTCGGCGAGATGGAGGCTGTGCACGCGGTGCCGCGCGAGCTGAAGCATTACGGATGCATGTCGGATTTGCTTGGCAGGGCCGGATTCATCGGGGAAGCGATGGAGATGATCGAGGGGATGCCGGTGAAGGGAGATGCGTATGTTTGGGGAGGTGTGCTCGCCGGCTGCCGGAATCATCGTGGAAACATGGATGTGGCCGAGATCGCCGCGCGGCATCTGCTGGAGCTTAATCCGGGAGACAGCGGGGTGTATTTGATTGTAGCGGGCATTTATGCAGATGCGGGGAGGTGGGCGGATGTGGCGAGGATCAGAAGTTCCATGGATGCTATGAAGGTGAAGAGGAATGTTGCCCTGAGTTTTGTCCAGCAGCCATGGGTGATGGGTTTCAACATATGAAGAAAATGTTGGAGGTTAGTTAAACCCTAATTGGGATTTTTTCTGAAATTAGAAATTTTTTTCTTCTAAAGTTGTATAGTTTCTCTTAAATTCGTATTTGTTATTGCTATGTCCTTTACATTCAAAAATATTGCTCTTAACTTAAATTTGAGCCTATAAATGTGAGTAGGTTATATAAGATTGAGCACCAATATTCATTGCAATCAACACTAAGGCTTCGTTTGGAAGGACTTATTTTTACCGGTCAAGCGGTTATGACCGCATGAACCGGACCTTAATTATGACCCGATTCATGCGGTCGTAACTGTCTGACCGGTGAAAATAAGTCCCCCCAAACGGAGCCTAAGACTCCGTTTGGTGCGGCGTTTTTACTCTGGTGAATTTGGACAAAGACGTCATCATCATAGTGTGTATGTTTGACACGACAATGGTTATTACCATCACCATGAGAAGAACACTAGCTAGTTTTGAACATAAAAGTGGATGAGGTTCCTTAGGTGAGGTTAGGTGTTCATGAACGACAGTTCATAACCGTCATACTATTCATTTCACTCCAAATGGAGAGGATCGCCATGGATTTAACTTTGGCTCTGTTTGGCACGGCGGTGTCTGTCATGAACGCATCCCATCCTTTTATATTTTTCTTTTAATCAAAAACTCCTTCACCATTAGTTCAAACGAGAATGCATCCACACCATGAAATGGATACTATCCATTTCTCTCAAATAGCGAGATTCCAATTCCAAGTTAAATTTGAGCCGATAAAGAGCAGATGGTAGTTTCATCCAAGAGTAAATGAGACTAGGTTATATAAAAGCCTTAAAAAATTTAGTGGCTTTACTTCATAAATAGGACAAGATGAGTTCTTAAAAGATGTCCCTCCAATCTTAGAAGGGCAAGGGAGGTTAGAATAAGCTTTAGATTGATCTGGCCGTCATATGCTGGAGCTTGAGTAGCCGCGGTTCCTCGCACAACAGAGAAGGCGTTAATAGTTCACAATGCCTATAACTATCATTGATGAATACTGCGAATTCAAGTATGCTGTATTTAACTTGCCGAATGGGCGGTACCTCACTTGAATGTGAAGAGCATCAAGCCTCCATAACTGATTAGTATACAGACTGATATAATATGCTAAATATAAACATATTAAGGTCGGAAGCTCTGTCGAGAAGGTTGCTCGGAGCCATCCGCGATAATATTCAGCTTCATCTTGGTGAGAAGGGTAGGTTGAAGTCTGGTCTAAAGCTGGTTATGTAGATGGGAATTGGGCCTAGCAGGATCTGCCTGAAGGATTTTGAACTTGGCGACAAGCTGGCATCAGCTAGAAGCGTAGGCATGTAAAGAAAAATTGCCTAAAAGAGAAGAACAACAACAACAAATAAAATAGATTTAAGAAGGTTCACCCAACTCCGGGCTATGTCCTCTCTTTCTTCGTCTCTTTCACTTGTATTATCAAAGAAAGATGAGTTTACAGGCTAGACTTACAGTGAGAACAACTTCTCACAATCTCTTAAGAAAATTCTCCCCTTACACAAACTTTCATGTTGAACACTTTTTAAACACTTTTTAATGTTGAGGAAGAAGACGATGATATCTACAACTTTCATGTTGAACACTTTTTGATTTGAAGCAATTTAGACCTCCGATTTGGGTCCCGAAAAAAGTCACGCCGAAAATATGTACGGACGACTCGTTCCGTGTGTCTTTTTTCGGGCTCAAATTGGAGGCCTAAACGGCTTTAAATCAAAAACTGGTTAACATGAAAGTTGTAGATATCATCGAGATCTACAACTTTCATGTTGATCACTTTTTCAAAATAGAAACATTTGGGGCTCAAAATTCAAAAATGCAAAAATTATAAAAAAAACAAGATTGGTTTGCTAGTAGTAATTTTTGGGAAAAGAAAAAAATACAAAAAATGATTGAATCTGTTTTTTTCTGATTTGCTAGTAATGAAAGTGGGTTTGCTAATAACAACACCCTATTTTTTGCCAATCCTATTTTTGATCGGCGCATAAAGAACGCCAAAATCAACTACCATTTTGGTTGTGAAAAACAACATTAGCCCGAGTTACTCATTTTTCAATTGATCATTCAAACTCTTAATCTAGCTTATTATACTAAGCTATCACAAAATCATCCATTGAGGGGCACGCTGTTTTTGCTCCGATGAGTTTGGACAAAAACGCCGCCACCATAGAATGTATGCTTGTCACGACATAAAAGTGAATGGAGTTTTGAACATAAAAGTGAATGGAGTTTTGAACATAAAAGTGAATGGAGTTTTGACCGTCGCCAATAAAAGAAAACTAGTTTTGAACATAAAAGTGAATGGAGTTTCATAGAATGTATTCCATTCATTTTATCAATTACTCAATGTAACTAATTGATCCCTATTTATTTCATTCATTTTATATGAGAGTACAATAATAATATTTGAGGAACCTATGGAGTTATAAAGCCTAAAATCTTATTCAAATTATATATAAGATGAAGCACTCTTATAAATATTAATATTTCCCAAAACATATATCCTAGATACAAACACCCCCTACCCCACCCACTCAAACTTCCTTTATTCTCACCAGTAGCTTCAAAACACACACCAAAAGATTATCAGAGAAAGGCTTAGCCTTCCCTTTGCCTGTATTGACTTGCCCTTTAAAAGACAATTCCCTCGGTTAGCTTCTAATCGCCGGGGGAATTCTCATACCTCTTCCTCCTCTTTTTTTTCCTCATCTTTCTCCTCTTCTCGTCAGACTGTGCGCTTCCGGTGTAGACAGTGATTTCGTTCATCCCAGCCCTTCTTATACCCGGAGAAGGACGCGGAGAAATTTCCGGGCAACCGCTGGAATCCTGTTAATGTTTGGAATGTTATTCTGATCCACATCATTTGACTCCCATCTTAGGTGTGCTTTCATCCCAATAATCCATAATGGGGATTATTATTGTTTTTAGTGTTCTTTATGTGGAGGGCAACTAAGCTAGCTTTGTCATTTAGGATAAAATAAAGGTGGGATGTTCATAATATAATAAAGCAAAGATTGCTTTTATTTCATGTTCCATACCCTTTTTCTTAAAAGTAGTAGTCTTAGGCTCCGTTTGGGAGGTTGTGTTTTTTCGCTCGGGCTTATTTTTACCGGCTTTTTTTTTATCAAGTGTTTGGGAGCGCGTTTTTGTCCGGATTTTTTAGGCGCGTTTTTTTGTCTGGGCGGTTTTTGGCATTACCGTGTTTTTTGTCCCGGGCGCAATTTTTTCTTACAACCAGCTGGTCATACCGCCAATCATTCCCGAGCGAAAAAAAGACGCCCAGGCAAAAAAATTCGAAAAAATCCCGCGTTATTTGAAAAAATCGCCCGCTCGGGCGAAAAAATCGCGTCCGGGCAGGTGCTAGAATGAGCGGATTTCGAAAACGTCGAAAAAAATCATCCGGGCGAAAAATAAGAAAAATAAGCTAACGCGCCCGGGCTAACGCGCCCGACGAAAAAATAAGTGCCCGGGCGTAACGCGCCCGGGTTGCGCCCGGACGAATTCAGCTGAAGCGGGTTCAAAAACATAGATTGCTTTTTTTAAGAAATGTGACCTACGACAGAGCTTATAAAAAATCAACTTATAATCTGATTTTATATAATGCACAAACAAACATTCAGCGTTTTAAGTGAAGCGGTCCCAAACAACTAAGGCAGGGTTCAGTCGAATTCGAAAACCTTGATCTATTATTAGGGGGACTCATACTGATAAACAATGCTGAAAACTGAAATCCTATAAATTCATGTCTTATCATTCATCAAGAGCAATTTCTAGTTAGGGAAAATGGGTTTGAATAAAAAACGCAGAGTTTGATTAAAAAAAGTTGATATTTCTTTTTCAAAAAATACGGGGAGGAAAAATGATTTTCAATCAAAAAAATTCAAGAAAGGAAAATGAAATTTCAAATTTGACAAATTGATTTTGAACTTGGTCGTGTTAATATGAAAATGACATTTATATTGGCAGTCTTTATATGACTATTGACAGTCCAAAGATAATGACAGCCCAAAAATGACTATTGACAGCCCGATGGATACTGACAGTCCAAAAATTAAGTTTTAAAAGAAGCATTTTTAGGAAAACTGTTCAACATGAAAGTTGTAGATCTCGACGAGACTAACATGTAATTGGAACACTTTTTCTAAAAATGCCATATAGTAGGTCTATTTTCAAAAGACGTGGAACCCGAGCGAAACTAGCATAGTTTCGCTCGGGTTCCACGCCTTTTGAAAATAGGTCTACTATATGACATTTTTAGAAAAATGACATATAATAGCCATATAATGCTTGTCTCGTCAAGATATACAACTTTCATGTTGAACACTTTTTCTAAAAATGACATATAATAGACATAATTTCAAAATACGTGAAACCCGTATTTTGGGCTGCTATTAGCGGCCATATTATGTGTGTTTTTATTATTTTATTAGACTGCCAATATAAACGCCCAAAAATCTTAGGACAAAAATTTGCGTTTGTTTCCCGAAAGCAAATAAAAGGGGATCAACATATTATTGTCTAACCACGAACATATTTCCACGAGTGATGAGAACTTCAGCAGACTCCTCGCGATCCTGCGGCCGAGAGCGAGTTTTTTTGTTATAGGTTTCCATCGCCAGCATTCCCGAACATAGATTCATAATCTTGGATCGAGAATAAGAATTATGCGACATATGTATTTTTATCGCGTAGAAAATGAAACATAAGCATAGATATATTTATATTATTTGAAACAAAAATCATTTATATTATATTGTAACATCTATATAATTCTTTTTAACATTAAAAATCTTAAACTGAATTGTACATTTTTTTTTCGAAATTTGAACATGTAATTGAACCGTGCAAAAATTGAAGGACATTGCAGTTTGATCCGGCAATTTGGTTAATTTTTACTTAAACCGTGCTTTTTCTTCAGGTATATGCAGGTTATGCAATTTCATAATGATTATATGCAGGTCAGACTTATAGGATTTTTAGTTTGATCTGTATTTATCATTGGACTGCACATAATCAAAAATGACTTGCATATAACATGACCCCAAATAAATGCCCAAAATATGACAAAAACACGGGTCAATTTTTTTTATTTATGTAATAAAAAAATTATCATAAGAATTCAAAGATGCTAAACAGTTCAAGAATACTTCAAAATGAAGCTCTCTCAGAAGTCAGAACTATACTAATACTATATTTTACTATGCTATATTAATATATTATTTTGTTGGACTACCAAATAATCCGAGTCTTTTGGACTATTTTTTTTGTAATATATTGTACGACATCAACAATAGTTTTTTTTTTCTTGTAATATATTGTTCCACAGCAAGAATGCCGCTGTTGCAAGAAAACATTATTATTGCAAGGGAATAGATTTACAAATAAAATAATAATAAATACACGCTCCAATTTGTAAATATTAAAATATAATAAATACTCTCTGAAGTCTGATCACACGAGAGGTTTTTTGCCTGCGGGTCCGGCCAGTTTTAAGTTGAAAAAAAATTTAGATGGGTTACTGTCCGTTGATAATAATTGCAGTATTAAATACTGTCCGTTGATTTGCTGAAAAAAATAATATGTTTGAACGAAATACTGATCAACATTTAGTATTTAATAGCATATGCGCCGTAAAATATCAGATTAACGATCAGTATTTAATACTATATCTATTTCTAGGTGAGATTACAAAATCACTCAAGCCTTTATCCCACTATAGTGAGGTCGGCTATATGGATCATTTGTCGCCATTGTGCCCTATCTTTTGTCATTTGCAGAATTTCTCAAATGATTCATATTTATAAGTATGACTAAATTTTATACTGGCCGTTTACCTAACACAACCTTCACAATTTTTTATCCTACTTAGGCATCATAGACTGATTTTATTTCTAGATGAAAAGTAACCTAATATTTTTTTCTAGTTTATGAAGGAAGGAATGCGAGAGATAAAATAAAAAATGGTGATTGTTTACCGCAAACCGCTATTTGTTAGCCGCATCCTAAAATTTCATAATTTTTCGCGCCTTTTCGAAATACGCCTTATACATGCAATTTTAGGAAAAGTGTTCAACACGAAAGTTGTAGATCTCGACGAGATCTACAACTTTCGTGTTGAACACTTTTCCTGAAATTGCATGTACAAGGCGTACTTTGGAAATATGCTCAGATTTTGCGCATTTTCGAAATACGTCCTGTACATGCAATTTCAGGAAAAGTGTTCAACACGAAAGTTGTAGATCTCGTCGAGATCTACAACTTTCGTGTTGAACACTTTTCCTGAAATTGCATGTACAGGACGTATTTCGAAAAGGCGCGAAAAATTATGAAATTTTGGTTTGCGACTAACAAATAGTGGGTTTGCGGTTAACAATCACCTAAAAAAAAAGACCAAAGAGGCTGGGAAGCCGTTGAATCTCTCTAGGAGAACATTTTTTTAATGTTAAATATCAGAATTTGGGACGCGGAGGGAAAATGTTTGTATGACTCACAAATCATTATTGAAAGGCTGTCCATCATTCAGACGGGGCTGCACGCGGCATGTATTTTTTATTACAAAGCACAGGTTCTACTATTATTTTTTATTAGGCTCCGTTTGACGTGATGGTGGCGGTTGTGAACACGATAGTTAAATTGTCATTCGTTAATGCTCACCTAAAGTCCTTAATCCACTTTTATGTTCAAACGAATGACATTTGTTAGGTAATCTTTAACGAATGACAGTTTAATCAATGCGTTTACGACCGCCACCATCGTGCCAAACGGAGACATAATTGCCAGATGAACAGTGGTGCACGTCATTATTCAACAGCTTGTATTATATAAATTTAATTATGAAGTTCGCGTCACTACAGTTTGCACCTCTCTTACTTTCAAAATTGCAACTATCGGCGTCAATGTTTACATTTCATAATGTCCATGCTTATCCCCCATGCAAGCTGTAATTATGCAAACTTTTAGATGAGGCCCGGTAAATAACACGCACATATAAACACGAGCATCTTCGCACGGGCTTCGCCTGTGCTCGGTGCTCTCGAACGGGCTTCGCTCGCATCCATCCTGGTGGGCTCTGCCCGCACAAAGCCGTGCTCGCCGCTCTCACGCCATTGTCACAACATATTTCATTTGTTGCCGCTCACACTTTTGTCGGGGTGCGCATTTGTCTCCCGGGTGCACATATTTTTGCCCTTGGGAGCATTTTTTTGCCCGGACGCATTTTTTTTTTTTGCCAAAATCGCTATTTCGAATGTTTATTTTACGTTAGTATAATAACACTTAAAACTGGGCAGGCTAACATCAAGAGCCCTACCTGCCTCATTGACTCCAACGCTATGGAATTTCCTACTACAATCATCAATCAGAATTGAACCAACCATCAGCTTACACGACCAAATCGGTTTACAATAATTTTTTCCCAAGAGCAATCGCTGAAGTAACCTCAAGGGCTCGCTTCATGGTTGAAGCCATTCGTGTTTTCGAAGAAAGCGGAATGGAGGGATGCGACGCAGTCTTTGGCTTCGCTATCATGGACCACCAAGGACATGTTAACCTGCACCCAAGATTAGTTGCTGTTGTGAGAGGTCTTGACCGAGCATATTATTTGAAAAAAAAAAAATCGCTAGAAAATTGTTCGGATATTTAGCTGAATCGGCTACAATTGATTCACGAATCACATTTCGATTAGATTTTGAATCTTCCCCAAATCATTCCAAGTATGATTAGAATCATCTCAAGTTGATAAAAATACAATATATTTACTAACATATTATTATTATTTTAAAATTAAAAGCATTAAAGTCTAAACTTAAAGGGGGTAGATCCTTTAAAGGTTTCATTTGCTCAATTTCGAGTCAGCTCAATTGAATTTCAGGCCGACTCAAATTTTTTTGTTCAATTTCAAACCAATTTGATTCAACTGAACAGACTTCAAACCAATAAGGAAACAGACATCTCAACAGAGGCATTGCTAAATACCTTGGATGCACCTTGAGAAATCATCTGAGTGTTGACCCCATTTTCACGTAAAACACCGAACGCCTATGTTCAACAGAGAAAGTACACTTGAATTCACGACACAGTGGTGACAGAAAGCATAAAGCTAAGAGAAATCGGATAAAAAAACCTTTTCGAGGATGAGCGATGAACACTGTACATTTCCAATGATGGAGATTATAGATCTACTCTGAAAGAGATGAACAACTGCAATCTTTTCAAGCTCTTCAACCACATGATCAAGCTCCTGTGCACAAGAGAAAACAGTCATGCTTAATGGAAACAAGATGACAGTGGTCAAGGAAAAGCACAATGGATTTTGTATACTAGCCTGATGAATCAGCTCTCTGCTCCAGAGTTTAGATGGATCCAATGTCAAAGAGATGCTGATTTCACTGGAAGCCACACAATCAACAGAAATGCCCAACTTCTCAAAAATAGAGAAGACCTGCTTAGCAGCCGAGAATTAAATCAACAACATTTAGGAAAATGGCGAGAAGAATAGATTGGGCAATGTTTGGGACAGCTGTGGTGTTTGAGCGACGGGGGTGCAAAACTGTGGTAGTAAATGCAGCGGTCTCAATTTACTTGTTTGGAAGTTTTGTTTAGATTTTTTTGGGGCCCCAATGCTATTTTCTAGGACCTGGACATTCACAAACGCTAAAGCTTTGATCACATGCATGTCTGTGATGACATTTTGGCTTAAAACATCATTTATGGAAAATAGCGTTCATGACTGTACCTATCCAAAATCTGCCTACGATTTTCATAGCCGCATGCACAACCGCCACAGCTCTCCCACCGGCCACCACTCTTTCCAACTCTGTTTGGAGTGGCTACTCGCTACTCACGTTGGAGCATTTGTTTGCCACCGCCAAACTCCGCCGCAGATGCCTTGGTGCAATCGAGATCGGTGCGAAAAATGGCATTTTGGGAAGGTGGAAAGCATCGAGTGAACACAGCCGTGGGAGTTCGATCACGTTCACCTATCACAACACAAGTGCCTCTGGCCCAAACAAGCCCTAAGAAAGTAAAACAAATGAAAAAGACCAACTGAGGGAGCAATCCAAGACACCTTTGCTAAGAAACCGTATCGGCCAAGCATTTTCGTGCTTACAATATCCAGTATGGTAATGCTCGACTTCAAAATAATGCTTGTTACAAAAGCCTGGATTTATCAGAAACAGACAGTCAAGGTGGTATATTAAAGCTAATTCGTCCTTCTGACAGTTTGAGAGAAAGAGGTATATGTTAGCTACAAACCTTGCTCATATCTCTTTGTTTGGTGATGAGGGTGCCTGGAGCCTTTGGGTTGTATGAATTCTTAACTCTGACTGGTATACCACTTTCTCTAGCAGGGCCCATAGATTGTGGATGTAAAACCTACAGATCAAAGGGCACCATTTGTTATAATGCAATTAATCTGCAGAAATGTGCAACATTTACTTTTAGCCTGCTGTAGGAGATTTCCACTAATTCTAAGAGTTCAAGAGTATTCCGCCCATCGCAGCGGCAGAAATTGAACAAAACGCAACACAGAGAATAAGGAAAGATTTCTGTGTAAACAAATTAAAGCATGAAAAATGTAGTGAGTAAAACCTAAGGTAATCCTAGACCCTAGTAGAGTGATGAGGATGGAATGCCATAAAGGTTAGGAACGATGCAATGCCTATGAAAATATATTCCAACGAATAATTACAATTAGTATTAAAAATTATTGAAGTCATTCACAAACAACAGCTCTTGAGATTGAAACTATAGATAAATTAACAAATTTCCAGTTAGAGCTATGTAAAAGAGTACTTACGTAATACGTGCACAAGTATTCTACCAAGTAGAGCTATGTAACAAATTTCCAGTTAGAGCTATGTAACAAATTTCGGCAGGAGCTTATGTATGAACACATTTTACCAAGTATTCTATTCATCCGAGTAGTACGACGATGTATATGGACCCGAAGAAGTATTTTTGCTGGCCTAACATGAAGAGGGACATCATTATGTGGTGTAATGTCAGACTTGTGTCTTACAAAAGTCAAACTGTAAGCAAGTGAGAGGATTCCTAAACCCTCTCTCATTCCCGAATGGAAGTTCGATGACATTTGATAAATTTTGTGCACGTATTACATAAGTCCTAGTGAGAGAATGATGCAATTTGAGTTATATTGTTTGCCGACTGATGAGGTAGCCCACTTCATCCCAATCAGAAAGATGATGTGATAGAAACTCAGAGGAGTTATATATACAGAATATCGTTCGGTTGCATGAGATACCAAAGAGTATCATTGGTGATCGTGATGGATGTTTTATCTCCAAGGATTGAAAATTGCTTCAGTAGATACCACCAAAGTTTAGCACGACATACTATCCACAGACAGATGGGCGGGCAAAGAGATCTAATTGAAAGATGGAAGACATGTTGAGGATGTGTGCTTTTGAGTTTAGAAAGAAATTGGAGGATCATTTATTCATGATCGAATTTGCATATAACAATTTTGAAGCCGACATTCATAAATACCACAATAACTACATTTCCGAGTGCTAAACCTTATAAAATCGATGAAGCACCATCAAGCATACCTGAGCTCCAAAATATGCCAGTTCAGCTGCCTCTTCAAATGTCAAAAATGGCACAGGCATCGCTTGAGGATGAATATTTGGATCACATGTCAAAATACCATCAACATCTTTCCAAACCTATAAATTTCAGAGATAGCTTCACAATCATTATGATAACTATTAATTACCCAAACCTCCCCCGAGAGTTTGCAAAATTACAGGATGCACCACTCTAACTATTGGAATTACATAAACCTCCCAACTGAGTTTACATTATACATGAACCTAGAACCTGTTTTGGTTGCATGTATGTTATAAAATGTAAACTCACGGGAGAGATTTATGTAATCTCTAAAGTTAGAGTGGTGCAACCTGTAGTTTTGCAAACTTACCGTGGAGGTCCTGATAAATGACCTTACAATAATAGGATACTCGAAATAAAAAAAAACTGAATATAACTTTATGGTTCATTTGACCAAGATCTGCTGCTGCTGTAAGCCAAAAGAAATAAGTAACTTGGCCAGAGCGAGACCTGGATTTCTCTCAAGCCAAGTGCTTTACCAATAGCAGTTGCCGTCAGGTCACTGCCACCCCTTCCCAAAGTAGTCACTGCAGAGGATTTGAAGCCCTACAAAAAGAACTTCAACATACAGTATGTCCAACTAGGAAAAAGATTCAAACAGTGATGCAGGCTTGGTTGAATATGGGTAATTGGGTACCTTTCCAAGAAAACCGGTGACTACAGGGATTTCATGAGTATTTGACCAATCCTCGAGTAACGTCTTTGCAACAGTAGAATATGTTACATCCAAGATGTCGGCATTTGTGAAGTTATCTGTAGTTATAATACCGATATCAAAAGCATCATACTGCAAATAGACAATCACTGCATTAGTCGTCACTCGTCACTTCATATGAAGCAACAATAAAATTTACAAGACTCATATCTAATTTAACAAAATTTGTAATGTAAGTAAAACATTATATATATATATATAATGGAAGGATAAATTGATGCACGTTAAGGATGTGTGAAAGTAATACGAAGGAGGTATTACAATCGAGAAGAATGGCTATGGGAGGAGGGAGCCGAAGGAGGGGAGGAGACGAAGGGGATGAGGAGAGGAAGAAGATAGTTAGGGAGCAACCCTAAATTTCAAACATCCAAAAACATCACAATTAAGATAGTCTCCCCCTCTTATATACATGAGGGGGTGCTGATAACAAAAACAATTAATGCTGAAATTAAGATAATGAGCCGGCGTGTGCGCAATCGTAACAGTGCCGACGTCTGAAAAAACTGCCTTGACCTCAAGGCAGTGGTCAGTGAGCTGGCGGAGGACGGTCCGTGGCGGCAACAGTGCCTGAGGGGCCGGCCCCCCAGGGGTTCCCGAGGGACTCGAAGTCATCCCAGGTGACTTTCGGGTCACAGTCGCCAATGATGGCGTGGAACACTTTGACGGCGCAAACGTGCACAGGGGAGTATGGCTGGCGGCAACGGAAGCACAGGCCCCTGCTGCGAAGGTCATTATACTCGCTGTTGGAGAGGCGCTGGGGCGGAGGGCGTCCAGGGCGCTGATCCCCGTGTCCAGGTCGTGGCGGGACTGCCGGTGGTCGATCCTGCAGAAGGCTCGCTAGCGGAACGGGTGGCCGAGGGTAGATGTCGGCCTCGAACAAGCGGGCCAAGTCGAGAGCATCAGACATCGTCCGCGGATTGTGCGTGCGGAGGCGGGAGCGGATAGTGGGGAGGAGGACTTGCATGAAGAACCCCAGATAATGGTCGGGCGGCAACCCGAGAACATGAGTGACGAGGGCAACGAAGTCGTCGATGTAGTCATCCAGACCGGCGGATTGACGAACGCTGCAAAGGCGCTCGAACGCCGAGCCGGAGTAGCGGATGTCATACCGGCAGATCATCTCGTGCTGTAGTGCGGCCCAGGAGAGTAAAGGGTTAGACCGGCAAAGCCACCACGCCAAGTGGAGCGCGGAGCCATCCATGCCGACGAAGGCCGCGGACACCTTGTCCTGTTCGGGTGTGTAGTTGAGGTCGAAGTACTGCTCGGCCTTAGCAGTCCAGCCCAACGGGTCCAATCCCAAAAAAACAGGGATGTCCAAAGATAGGGCCGATCAGCCAAGACCCGCCGGAGGGCCAGCATCGGTCTCCAGTCGGGGCGGTGGTGCTGCGCCAAGAATGGAAGTCCCGTCTACGGAGGATCCAGAAGCGTGGGTGGCGGTCATTTGCGGCATCGCGTCGATCTTGGCCATTAGGGCGTGATGGTAGCTGCCAACGATGCGTGGCTCAGTTCATGGGCTTCAATGCGTTTGTTGAGGGCCTCGACTACGGATTCGAGGGCCTCGGTGGTGGTGCGGGGTGCCATGGCGGCGGGAGGCTCGGCGGCGAAAGTGATCGTAACAAACGAGGGCTGCAGGTGCGCGCGCGGGCAGTCGCGGAAGCAGGAAGGGGCGCGCGCTGGCAGTCGTCGAGGGCCTCAGTGCGGATGCGTGGCAGGACAGGCGTCGCGGAAGCCGGCAGGGGCACGCACGGGCAGTCATCGAGAGCGGCAGGGGCGCGCGCGGGCCGAACTGGCGGGGGCTGCAGCGGAAGCGTCAGCCGTGGAAACCGCACGGGTCGATACGGAAATAGGTGCTAGGGCTCCGACGGCTAAAAAGGTGGGCGGAGATGGCAGGTCGGACCAAATTAATACGAAGGACTGAAGGAGGTATTACAATCGAGAAGAATGACTATGGGAGGAGGGAGCTAGAGGAGGAGAGGAGACAAAGGGGATGAGGAGAGGAAGAGGATAGTTAGGGAGCAACCCTAAATTCCAAACATCCAAAAACATCCCCAATTAAGATAGTCTCCCCCTATTATATACATGAGGGGGGTGCGGATAACAAAAACAATTAATACTGAAATTAAGATAACGGGCCGGCGTGTGCGCAATCGTAACAGAAAGTGAGTCCTAAAGTATGTAAATTTTAGATGCATTGCCGGGAAAGTGAACAATGTCTAATTTAGGATGATCTATGCATGCGGATAATCATCCAACAATAAATTGTAATTAATAATAAAAACATAAATCTCATGCAGTTATCACAGACAAGAAAATCAAATAATGCTCTACCAAATGGGCAAGTTTGGCTTTCCTCTGTTTGGAGGGAATTGGCTAATGTGCATGCGAATGAATCTTAAGTCACGATTAGTCTGGAAACAAATACACTAACATAACAAAAAATCCACAGTCATTTAGGATTAATAGGAGCAAACTCCCTACAACAATGATGAAGATGATGGCACAAAAAATTTAAAACTCATGAGAGAAGGACCATAGGTGAAGGGGAGGAGATCCGGAGGTCGTGAATCAACAACGGTTTTTTAGAGGGATGAAGAGTGCTGTAGATGGCTTCCAGCAGGGGGAAATTAGCTGTTTGTGGTTGGATAAAATATGAAAGGGACTAGGAGGTCTCAGTTTTGGATTAGGAGACTATGAGGGAGGTTTGGCCATGTGGTAAGAGGGTGGGGTGGAGTCATCCAAGCCTGGAATGGCTGGAATAGGGCACATCCTGGGGCAGGAAGGATGTAATAGACGTCAGACAGCACTGGGGATGTCCTACAGGGGTCATAGATGGGTACAAGGAGGTCTTGGGGTACTCAGCAAGAGGGGAGGGGGTGGTTGCTGGGTATGAGGTCTCGAATAAGGTTGGTAGTTGTGTGGATGAAGAATGGGAGGGGGCAGCAGCTTGGGAAGGTGTCCGGCTGTAGGTATTAGCGTTTTTTAGGCAGGGGGTGACCTCCTCTTCTATTTATAATAATAACATGACCAGAAAAATCATGTAGGTGACTATGATTGACTGTTCATGATAGTTGTCAGATGCAGCTCAATAAAACAAAAAAAATATAAAAATACATAGAAACATGAAAACAGAGCTACAGACACAACCGTCGGCTTAGGTCATCCCTCAGACAATGCCAAATATAGTAGGTGACAAATCAGCCCAAAACGGGTCCAAAACTTTTTCTCCAAAAGGTCTTGCCGATCTCCATCATTCTCCCGGATTTGAAATAATTCATCCCCTGATGAATGAAAATGAGCACAATCGGGGATATGACTTGAAGATACTTAATGCTCCAATATTCATAAACAAATCAATCACCTGAATCTCATCATCATAAGGTAGCGATGGCTCATTCGAGGGTTCAACAAAGAATCCATCAATAGCGAGCCATGAAGCACAGATACTTTCCCGAAGGCAACGTACCCGTACAGGATACGTATCCGGCACCGGCACGTACCTGATACTCGACGAATACACCTATGTGGACACACATGGACTTAGCATATCATTCTGCATATTGTGATAGGAGTTTGTTTTTCTGGAGTAAACAAAAATTTGCTCTATGCTAGGAAGCATTGGTACGTCCAATTAAGGTCTGCATTTGTACTGAGTATGTTTCTGGTACTGGTATGTTTATGTTACAAGTACGTGTATTTAACATGTTGATACGACGCAAGTTATTAACAAAACAACTAACTTGTCTCTAGACTAACCGAAAATTGAAGATGTTGATCTCCAACAATGAAGTTGATCTCCAACAATGAAGAAGAATAAAAAAAAGATTGATGAGTATACTTAAGTTTATTTGAACTCTTTTGGTTAAACATATAAGATGTTAAATTTTGTAATATTTACGAATGCTTAATGTTTGAAAACTTCATGTTATGTTGTATTGATTTGTGGACTTGTACTTCAAGTTATGATTTATGTTTGATGTTTAGAGAACTATTTATTGCACTTATATATATTATATTTGTTATAATGTATCATGCTGTACCCGCATCCTTGATTTTTAAATTTCGTCGTATAGCCGTATCGGGTACGTATCGTGCCCGGTACCCGGTACCCGTACTAGTGCTTTCTAGATAGCGAGATGATCTTCAATATGAGTATAATCGTGCGGGGTAGAGTTCTCAGAGGTACACGAGTCGGTCACTTTTCGATCAACACTAGTCTCTAACTCTCATGCATGATATGACTAAATACTACAAAGTGAATATATCCTAAGATACTAACACCGAAAGATGGGTATATGAACAAAGGAATAACTATGTCTAGGTGTAGGGGACATATATAACACCACCGGGTCACTTGTCCACTCGTCCTCACTCTCGTGGTCATATTCATTAGTCATAATAATATCACTCTCTGCCCACAACAAAGTCATGACCAGACTCAATCTCATAATCAAGTGATATACTACTTGTCGGGAACTAAACCTCATCAGGATGTGTAACGTCCCCTTTATTCGGTTATCGCCATAATTTAACATATTAATTATCTTTTATTTTTGATATTTCAAGTATATTTTGAATATAATTAATATATGTACAAGCATTGCGACGGTTGAGCGTCGAATCAATTTTACGCCACGTACGTATATAATTCTTTATTTCGTTGTTTTATCGCAAAATTCAATTTACGACGTCGCTTCTATGCGTACGTTTAATCATAAAAATATTATAGTTCATACCTGTTGACGTGACAATATCTCAATTCACCCCTCCTTATAGGACTTTCGTCCATGAAAATGTCTAATCTGCATCAGCATCGAACAGATGTGGGAAAATGTCTCTCATTACTTCTTCTTTTTCTCAAGTTACTTCACGTACACTGTCCTTTCCACCAAACTTTAACAAATCAACCTTCTCGATTTCAGAGTTGCTTATTCTGCCACAATCTTGTATGATTCAGTTGGGCTTGATAGGTCAGATTCTATTTGGATCTGCTCAGAAGGAACTATCTTGTCTGGATCAACCACACATTTCCTCAGAGAAGATACGTGAAACACATCATGAAAATTCTGAAGATCATCAAATAAAGTCAAGCGATAAGCTACTTCTCCAATCCTTACATTAATTAGAAATGGTCCCATGTGTTTTGGACTAAGCTTTCCAATTCGTCGAATTCACGAAGTTCCGTTGAAAGGCTTTATCTTAAGATATACTATGTCGCCCATATTAAACTCAATCCTTTGATATCTGGTGTTGTAATATTTTTGCTACCTGTCTTGAGCTATTTTCAACTTTTCTCGCACGATTGCAATCTTATCATACAACTTATCTACTTTCTTCTTCTTGAATAGCTTTTGCTCACCATCCTCCACCCAGATAAGAGGAGTTTGACACTTCCGTCCATATAAAACTTCAAATGACATCATTTGTACACTTGATTGGTAGCTATTATTATAAGAAAACTCCACCAATGATAAATATTTCTCCCATGATCCTCTTAGATAGAGTACGATAATCCTTCAGAGGTGTTCTAACATTTGAATGGTTCACTCTGATTGACCATCGGTTTGAGGGTGAAAAACAGTGCTATATAACAACTTTGTTCCAAGTATTTTTTGTACCAACTTCCAATTCTAGGTATCAGAGGTAAAACATTTATCTCTATTAGATATTATGGATCGGGAAATTCCATGACATTTCATAATAATATCAATGTATTGGTTGACTAACCTTTCTACTATCAATGTATTGGTCGTCTTTCTCCATGAGAATAAAATGCATAACTTTCGTTAGTCGATCAATAATTACCATGCGACATTGTTTCCAGGTTTACTCCACAGTAGCCTTATAACAAAGTTCATGGTTATATTATCCCATTTCCACTCAGGGATGGGTAAACATAGTAAGTATTTGCCGAACTTTTGATGTTTCGCTTTCACAACTTGACAAGTATGACATTTTGCAATATATTTAATTACATCATTCTTCATCCACGACCACCAAAATTCTTGTTTCAGGTCTTGGTATATTTTTGTTCTTCTAGGGTGAATCAAATAAGTTGTTTACGTGCTTCATTAAGTATCTCCGCTCGAAATGTATTAACATTAGGAATATACAATTTTCCATTGATATATAATAACCCATAATCTTCTACAAAAGCAGTTGATTGACTAGTTTTCCCTTTTTCAAGAAATTTCACAAATATAGGATCCCAATCCAATGTTTTTCTCACTCTTGTTTTGATTGGATGCTGATATAGGGTAGGCTAAGGGGTGCACAAAACCTAGGCTTCTAGGGCGGGATGCCGGTGTGACACACCCTAGTCTAAATGCAATGCAACTGTCAACGACGACGGTGAATAAATAAGATACAATGAAAACTGTAACACCACGTAAACTAATAAAATAGCAAAGAATGATCATTTAATTTTAGAAATTTTGTAATGGTCTTCCTCCGGTTGGAGGGTCAAGGACAAGCGCGCGGTAAATAAATCCCACCTGCAATTATTAGCGTATCGTAACAAAGTTCTACAATTACGAATCCAAGAAAAGCACAATAATCAATCCAATAATAATGAAGAATCAAATGTTCCAATACAACGAGAGGCTCATCAAAGTAGCGGGCTAACCGAGACACTGAAAATTCCGGAGCCGGATGTGTAGATCGACAATCGAAGGTGGAACCGGCGGCGTAGAAATGATGACAGTGGCTGTCCTCGGCGGTGGATGATGAGATCGGACAAGAAATGAGTAAATCCGACCACGTACGAGTAGATCCGGGCCAGGGAAGGGTAGATCCACTGTCTGGGGTCGGATCCGGGCTAGGGGGTGGTGTACGGGTGGTGGAAATAACGGATCGGGGGCTGAAATTTTCAGATCTGGACCGATCTTGAGAATGAGGGGTGTAGGGAGGTGGATCCACAAAAAGGGAGAGGTGGCGGCTAGGGTTTGCGACCACAAAAGGGAGGGTGGCTTGGGGAAGAGGGTTTTGTTGTGTGTGTGTGTGTGTGGGGGGGGGGGGATTTGCGACCTGGTAGGGGCGGCGGTGGAGGGGGATCTGGGCTGTAGCGGTGGCGGCAGGGTGGGTTCATGCCGGCGGTGGGGATTTTGGAAGCCGGCGGCTGCAAGGGATTGGGAATAGCAGGCCGCCAGATTTGGGGGTGGTTTTGGGGGGCTGACAGCGGCTAGAGGGATGGTTTGAGGGGTGGAAAATGATGGCAAGGGTTAGGGGGAGGATAGAGGGAAAAAACCCAACATAGGAATCGTCATCTAGGGCTCCACGACGTCGGCACCGAGGGGTGATCGCTGGAATCTGAGAAGAAGACTCTCCAAAATTCTGCAATACCTTGGTTCAACCCCTAACACTTCTATTTATAATAATAAGAAGACTAGGGCATCCCAATCAACGACTATGATTGACAAGGGAAAAAACACATAAATATAACAATAAAAAACCCAAATATAAAAAGTAAGGGTACCTGTCGTGCCTTGATACCTATCTTATTCAAATATTCTGCAAAAATTTTTGTGGACATGCACTCTCCAAATGACGCTAAATAGTCTCTTGTACGAGCTGTTAACTCTTTCATAACAGCAATGCCTTTCAAAAGTTGTTCTAGGTCCTCTAACAGACCTAAATATGCAAGAATATACATTATGTGATTAAAAAAAAATGAAAACCTGTGTCACAAATAAGCACAAATTAATCAAATTTAGAAAAGGATGCGTCAAAAGTAGAGATGTCCAGAAGTTGTATACAAAGTTTAACTTCTATATAACATTAGAAAATGGATCAACAAGAAACCAAATCATAACAGTTTTTTGTATTGCAATTAAAAAGTGGATCATACTTGTTAAATTTACAAGAGACATGTACTTTTTCCCAATTTCTATAAGGACTATGTGAAATATTCAAAACAAGAGATGGAATCAGTACATGGTTCTCAAGCTTCACAAAAAAGCTCATTAGATAGATGATTCTTTCATTATAAAGATCCATCTGACATTACAGAATTAAGAAATCTCAGCTGAAAGAGAAGTCCAATAACCATGGCCTAGATTACCCTTAAAAAAGAGAGCTCCACAAGTGACAATGAATTGGACAAGACAGATATTATAGGTGCACGTGTCATATCTCAGAGTAGAGTACGTGAGTATATCATCAACATTAATTATATATTGATGAATGATGTGTATAAGCCATTCTAGACTGAAATATTAAATCAAGGGTCAATATGTAGAGCCTAGAATTTAATTTAATAAGTCATGCATCACCCTATATGATAAAGACATTGTTTCATAGATTAATCAAGAGTTAAGATTCTTAAGTACTAGTGTCTAGTGTTATAGTGAAAGAAATTTAAGTAATATATCACCCTATATGACCGTGAGTATATTGATTCTCAGTTTCAGTAATACCATGAAGATCATGACATTATTCATCAAACTTTTTGTGTCTACTCTTCCGCTCAGAATGGAGTCGTTGAGCGAAAAAATCGTTATCTCTTGGAGATTACGAGATGTTAATTATCGACTATACACCTAAAATACTACTGAGATGAAGCTGCTCTCACAACTGCTTATCTTACCAATTGTATTCCTTCTTGTGTTCTAGGGTAAAACAGCCCTCCTAACACTCTCCATGTGCTCCCTACGCAACTTCCCCCACTGGTGTTTGATATGTATGATTTGTCCATGTTCATCACCATCATCCTACTAAATTCGACCACCACGTTCTAGAGTGTATCTTAATAGGTTACTCATCCTCACAAAAATGGTATAAATATTTTCATCCACATACCAAGTTGCTCTTTGTTACTATGGATGTTACTATTTGTGAATTAGGGGATTATATGGGCCCTCACTTCAAAGGGAGTCTATGCCTTTGGAAGTGAGCTAGCTTACTATTCCTCTACTTGTTTCTCCACCTTATAGTCTCCAAGTTCATGGTATTCACCTCCTATTCCGATTACTTCAACTTCTCCTACCTCGCAGGTTTATATCCAACGCAATAAGGGGATCAACACACATGGTTATTCCATGATACCAAAACAACAACTAGATCCTATTTCAGGGCTACTAATCTATCCATTGCTTTCAGGAAATATATTAGATCATGTACCCATCATCCCTATCTCGTTATTTTTTTACAACTCTTTTACTGCTTCACATAAGGTCTTTGTGTCTCCCCTGACTTTCATTTCCATACTCACATCTTGACAAGATGCACTAAAAATTTGTAAGTGGCAGGAGGTAATGCTTGAGGAGATGAAAGTTTTGAAAAAGAACCGTGTTAGCTAATATTTGTATTAGCTTATATATATATATATATATATATATATATATATATATATATGGGGTTTTCTTTTTCAATACGATAATTAATTTTCCCTTTTCCCATTTAACATGGTATCAGAGCTACGGGTAGGAAAAAAACCCTAGCCGCCGCTCTGCAGCCCAGCAAACTCCACCGGCCACCCGTCTCCCCTCCACTTCCTCCCTTCTCCCTCTCTCATTTCTCAAACTTGCGTCTGTCGCGGGTACCCGCGTAACCCGCAGATCGGCGCCCCAGATGGCCGCCACTCTGGCAACTGTCTGTTTTCCCCCATTTTTCTCAGAAAAGTTTCGCTTTTCATCCCTCTACCTCCTACTAAGGGGATCAATTAATCTCTCCACCGGATCTCCCTATATCATCGATCTTGGGATTTTTCTCTCTTTTGCTTTCTCTCATGAAAAGCATTCTACCTCCTCATTCAAGTCTCCTTTGACTTCAACACTCAAGGATCTATTGTTCTAAGATCTAAGACAGTCCTATTGGTGGTGTCTGACATTTTTTCTGTATCGCCCTTTTTTCCGACGATCTCGTGGAGGTTGGTTTCTTCTTCTTGGAATTTTTCTTCAATCGACACATCTTTGTTCTCTGATTTCATTATGTATAACATGGAGGATTCTCCTGGCGTATCACAACCTGCTGGATCTACCCGGGTTGGACATGATCATACGGCGTCTAAGATCACCACGATTCGTCTTGATACAACAAATTATCTATGATGGTCTCGATCTATTACCTTGGCCCTTAAGAGTCGCCACTTGTTTGGCTATGTTAACAGGACTATTACGGAGCCAACACAGACCTCATCTACATGGGCTCAATGGGAATCAGAGAACTCTCTGGTTATGTCATGGCTGATTAATTCCATGAAAGAAGCTATTGCATGAAATTACCTATTTTGGATACCGCAACAGATATTTGGAGCCGTGTTGAATCTACCTATTCCCAGAAAGGCAACACTGCTCAAATCATTCAGCTACGACAAAAGATATTTCTCCTTCGACAAGGGGATCGACCACCGTCCGCTTATTATTTGGAGTTCACTCAGCTATATCAGGAGTATGGCCGTTTTACATCCCTCGATGTTGTTTGCATGTTGATGCTCTTCTTGTTCGTGCTCACGAAAATCGGAATAGGGTGTTTGAATTTCTACATGGTTTACACCAGGACTTTGATAAGATTATTGTTCAGATCCTTGGTCACATACCAGTTCCTTCATTGTCAGAGATCTATAACATTATCTAGCAGGAATATGACCCCCGTCAGTCTTGGAGTTCAGAGGGTCTTTCTAGTGGTTCTGCACTTGCGGCTTCTCATTCCGGAGGCACCACTTTTCGGGACTTTAGGCCCCGACCCTTGGACAAAGACCACTTGATGTGTGATTATTGTGCTCGGAGTATGCATACTCGCGACACTTGCTTCAAATTGCATGGGCCCCCTCCATCGAGAGGTGACATGATTTCTCGTGGGGGCTGTGGTGGGAGTGGTCGTGGCCGCAAATTTTTTAGCTCTCCCCACTCTGCTCATCTGACTAAGTTAATTGATGATAGTACTTCCAGTGCCCAAATCTCAGAGCCCCAGTCACCTGGGGCCTTTTCTGCTGATGAGATGATGGCTCTTTGTCGCATGATGTAGGGATTATCCTCGGAGTCCACTTCTGGTCCATCCTCATCCTTTGCTCATTCAGGTAGTCCAAGTGCTCACTCTGTTGCTGTACCTCCTGCCACTCATTGGATTATTGATTATGGAGTCACAAATCATATGACTGGGTCATCGTCAGGTTTTGTTTCCTATTCACCATTATCTGGCAGAGACAAGATAAGCATTGCCGATAGAACCCTTTCCTCTATTGCAGGAAAAGGCTTTATCACTTGCTCTTCTCTTACCTTGGCTTCTGCCCTTCATGTCCCTTCTTTTACTCGCAACCTCTTATCTGTTAGTCATATTAAAAATTTCATGAACTGCTCGCTCCATCACTTTTTTTCCTTCTTATTGTGTCTTTCAGAACCTGCAAATGAAGAAGGTGATTGGCTCTGGTAGAATGTGTGATGGATTGTACGTGTTTGATGCCACTGTTCCTCAGGCCTTTCATGCTCACCAGCTTCCTCAGTTGGCTACCTGGCATTGTCTCTTAGGCCACCCCTCTATTTCTACTATGCAGACGCTATTTCTTAGTTTTTCATCTTCTAATTTTAAAACTTTTATGTGTGATGCATGTGAACTTGCTAAGCATAAATGTGTCTCTTTCAATCACATGTCTAAGCCTTCTGTTGTACCATTTCATACTATTCATAGTGATGTATGAGGCCCTGGTCCTATTGCTTCGATCTCTGGCTATCATTGATTTGTTTCTTTCATTGATTGCTTTTCTCGTACCACGTGAGTTTATTTGATGCATAGTAAAAATGAAGTGTTCTCGTTTTTCCAAAAATTTCATAAAATGATTTTGACTCAATTTGGGGTCACTATTAAAATTCTTCGCAGTGATAATGAGCGTGAATATATGGATATCAAATTTGAAAACTATTTGAGTTCTCATGGCATCGTTCATCAAACCAATTGTGTAAATTCTCCTGCACAAAATGATGTTGTTGAACGAAAAAATTGTCATCTTCTTGAAATGACATGATGTTTGTTATTTACGATGTCTCTTCCAAAATACTATTGGGGTGATGCCTTTCTCATTGCGGCTTACTTCATCAATCGTATGCTATCTCGTCATCTGGACAAGCGTACTCCTCTTTATAACCTTAGCATACCTCATACTACCCTTGTACCCCGTGTGTTTAGGTGTTTATGTTTTGTTCATATTCATAACACTATTCGAACAAAATTTGATCCTCGTGCCCTTCATTGTGTGTTCATTGGTTATTCCCCTACACAAAAAGGGTACAAATGCTATCATACTCCAAGCAGGAAAACTTTTTTCTCCATGGATGTTACGTTTCATGAAAGTACCTCCTATTATGAGTCCTCACTTCAGGGGGAGTCTTTATACTTGAAAGTGAGTGCTCCTACTCTTCCTCTTCCTATTCCAACTCCATACATTACAACTCAGGGGGAGAGTGAGGATATTCCCAAAGAAAAGGAATTGCAGGTGTACAATCGACAAAAGATCAAACACTCAATCACATCCCATAATACCAGAGCCGCCACCGGATTTGTCTACAACATCCCTGGAATTACCTATTGCCCTCTGAAAAGATATATGCTCATCCACTCAACATCCGTTATCTAACTATGTGTCATATGCCTCTTTATCCTCTTCCCACAAAGCCTTTGTCGCTTCTCTTTCTTCTGTGTTTGTTCACGGTACATGAAAAGAAGCACTTGGTTGCCCCAAATGGATAAAGGCGATGATGGAGGAAATGCAGGCTCTAGAAAAGAACCACACATGAGAACTGGTCGATCTCCATCCTGGCAAGAGGACAGTTGGTTATCGATGGATTTTTACAGTAAAGCATAACTCTAAAGGTATTGTGGAGAGATTCAAGGCATGATTGGTGGCAAGAGGCTACACCCAAACTCATGGTATTGACTACCAAGAGACTTTTGCTCCAGTGACAAAAATGAATACAATACGAGTCCTATTATCCTGTGTCGCATGTAAAAGGTGGGACTTTCAACAGCTAGATGTAAAGAATGTTTTACTTCATGGCGAATTGGAAGAGGAAGTCAATATGTCGATGCCTCTCGGTTTTATCCCTATCGGCTCTGAAGGGAAAGTGTGTAAATTGAAAAAAGCTCTATATGGGTTAAAACAATCTCTGAGGGTTTGGTTTGAGAGACTTCACAAAGTCATGATCTCATTAGGGTATACCCAAAGTCACGCTGATCACACTTTACTTATCAGACGAAAAGAGATGAATGTGACTATCCTGATTGTATATGTTGATGATATGGTTATTACAAGTGATGACATGGATGAGATCTGTGTCTTGAAACTCAAACTTGCTAGTGAAAGACTTGGGTAAGTTGAAACAGACATGGTATTGAGGTTGCCAGATCAAAATATGATATTCATATTTCTCAGCAGAAGTATGTCCTTAATTTGTTAAAACAGACAAAAATGAGTGGTTGCAAGGCTGTTGATACTCCTACTGAAGTGAACCACAAATTTGGACGTGATGATGAGAAGTTAGTGGAGGATATTTCTGGTTATCAGAAGTTGGTTGGTAAACTGATCTACCTATCTCATACCCGTCCGGACATCTCATATGCAATAGGAGTGGTAAGTCAATACATGCATTCCCCTAAAGTCCGACATCTTGATGTTGTATACAGAATTTTGAGGTATTTGAAGACCTCGCCCGATAGGGAAATTCTATTCTCCCCTAGTGATCACTTAAAAATTGAAATATATATTGATGCTGATTGGGCCAGATCAGTTGATGAAAGGAGAGGGAATATGACTTTGTTCTCTCTTGAATGATATTGGTTTATTGGAAACCGAGCCTTTCAATTTGTATTGTGACAATAAAACTGCAATCAACAATGCTCAGAACCCTGTCCAGTATGACCGCACCAAGCATGTTGAAGTTGACCGACACTTCATTAAAGAAAATATTGTGAAAGGGATTGTATGTATCCCTTTCATTCACTCAGAGAGACAACTTGCTAATTTTTTTACCAAGACATTAAGTGAGAAAATATTTGCATCAATTATTAGCAAGTTAGGCATGAAGAACATTACATGGCCAACTTGAGGGGGAGTGTTAGCTAATATTTATATTAACTATATATATATATAGGGGTTTTCTTTTTCAATACGATAATTGTTTTTCCCTTTTCTCGTTTAACAAACTGTACAAGCTATTTGGTGCATTTTTTTCAAGGGAAGAAAATTGTTGAGTGTAAGTGGACATTATCTGTCAAGCAAAACTCTTAAGGGGTTGTTGGAAGGTGTAATGCAAAGTTGGTGGCAAGAACTTATTACTCAAATCCTTGGGATAGACTATCTGAAAACCTTTGCCTATGCAGTAAAAATGAACTCTATAAGGGTATTACAACCTTGTGTTACTTTCACTTGGAATTCCTAAATGCGTTTCTCCATAGGAGCTTAGAAGAAGAGGTCTACGTGGCTCTACCGCCTGACATTGCTGCTAAAGGGTACGAGGGAAAAGTTTGCAAGCTGAAAAAGCCTTATATGAGATGAAACCGCCTCTTGGAGCTTGGTTTGAGAGATTCCACAAACTACGATATCCTTTAAATATAACCAGAGCAATGCTAATCATACAATATTCATCAAGCACAAGACAAGATAAACTCGTTGCCCTCATTGTCTATGTTGATGATTGTAATAACATGGAAATGACACAAAAGAGATTAAGATACTAGAACAGAAATTGGCCGATGAGTTTGAGGTAAAAAACTTAGGAAAACTCAGATACTTCTTGGGCATTGAAGTTATTAGGTCAAAGCATGATATCTTTATTTCTCAGAGAAAATATACTATGAACCTTCTTGAGAAGACATAGACGAGTATGTGTAGACCTATAGACATCCCAATTGAAGCATTAGAAAGGGATAATAGAGAATCAATTGAAGATATTACTGAAGTTCGGAGATTGGTAGGAAAACTGATCTATTTGTTCCATACATGCCTTAACATCTCTTATTCAGTGGGTGTAATTAGTCAGTACATGCACTCTCCAAAGTCTTTTCATGTTGATGTTGCCCATATAATTCGAAGGTATATCAAGTCCTCACCAGGAAGTGATATCTTATTCGCTCCCAATATTGGGCTGAAGATTGAAGTTTGAACAAATGAAGACTGAGTTGGGTCTACTGAGGATCGAAGATCTACCTTTGGATATTGTTCTTTGGGGGGGGGGATCTTATTACCTAAAAGAGTAAAAACAACATTTTGTGATAAGATCAAATGCAAAAATTGAGTTTAGAGACATGAACTATGGGTTTGTGCAGACATATTGTTATGCACTTTGATGAGTGACCTAAGCCTTACTGAAGATGAACTCATCAAGTTTTACTGTGACAACAAGACTGCTATTAATATTGCTCCAAATCCCATCTAATGAGATTGCACTAAGCACATTGAAGTAGAACGACACTTTATCAAAGAGAACATTGATAAAAGGGTTGTGTGTACACCCTTTGTTCCATCTGACACACAACCTGCTGACATTCTCACAAAGGGATTGAGTGGAAGTGTTTTTGGAAATATTGTTGGCAGGTTTAGCATGATCTACATTTCCCACCCAACATGAGGGAGAGTTTTAGGATTTCTATTGCATGTATCTATTGTATTATCACATGTCTCAAATCTTACCTATATATAAATGGGAAGTGGTTACCTGATAATTAAATATTGAGCTCATTTTCATTCTCTCAACAATAAGGTGTTTAATCCATAAAATGAAAACAAATGATATTTTAATATGCATCCCTGTTGGAACGTGATTGGAAATGAACTTTTAGGCTACTTAGTAGTGGTTATATCTACAAAAAAAATCATTGTAATGATTATTGTGCTTGTGCAGACCTATGATGGTTCTGAAATTTGATGGCATGGAATAACGATTGTTGGACAAGACTTGTAAATGTCGAGCCTTATAGTTACAAGGCGAGCCCTGTAGTTATTGAAAGAAGTCTTCGATGAGTACCTACTTGGGCCGCTGTGCGCAAGTGAATACTATTAATAAGACGGCTGTTTGAACTAACGCTATTGTTGGTGCCAAAAAGTCACCAAGTCCATGCCTCTTGAATGGAAGGGTAGGGGATAACTGTTGAGTGGTCAGCTATTCCGGGTCACGAGTGAGTAAGCGACAGAAGGGGGCCGCGGATGGCAAGACAAGACTTACCGCAACGACAATTTTTTGTTGCGGGTGATTTTATTGATTGAAAGCTTTGAATTTCATCAGGTTATATGTAGAAAACAATAAAAAATAGCCTGTTGTAGATGAGCTCGCGGTTACATATGAGAGATCACCCAAGCTATGTTTGCAACCTCAAATGGGAGTTTGTCTGGACTTTATTATAGAGTTCGCTAACTCTGTTGCTCTCCGTCTTCCCTTTTTGGTCAGGATCTGACCCTTATTTATAGGAATTGGGGGATACCCGGGCAGGTAAGCTCAGGAATCTCGAGTTGTCCGTAATAGCGTCCTAGAGGTCATCAAAAGCGAGTCTGCGAGGACCCCAAGATGGGAGGTCTTGCGGCCTCAGCGGTCACCGTAAGCAACTCCGCAAGGACTCCCGGTTGGGAGATCTCGCGACATCGGTGGTCACCAGAATCAAGTCCGCAAGGACTCCTGGATGAGATGTCTCGTGGCCTCGGCGATCACCAGAAGCGAGCCCCAGATGGGAGGTCTCACAACCTTGGCGGTCACACGAAGCTAGTCCGCGAGGAGCCCCAGATGGGAGGTCTTGCGGCCTCGGCAGTCACTGAAAGCGAGTCTGCGAGAACCCCAAGATGAGAGGTCTCACGGCCTAGGTGGTCACTGTAAGCGAGTCCACAAGGACTCATAGATGGTGGGTCTCGAGGCCTTGGTAGTCATTGGAAGCGAGTCCGTGAGGACTCCCGAATGGGAGGTCTTGCTTCCTTGGTGGTCACAGGAAGCGAGTCCGCGAGGACCCCAAGATGGGAGGTCTCGCGGGCTCGGTGGTCACAGGAAGCGAGTCTGCGAGGACCCCCGGATGGGAGGTCTCGCAGCCTCGACGCTCACTGAAAGCAAATCTGTGAGGACCACCCGATGAGATGCTGCGCGAACGCGCCAAGGAATACCTCCTAGCTGATGCGGCCACCTGGATCGGTCGCCTCAGAGGAGGTGATTGTTGACATTTGGGTAAACAACTATGAATGATAAACATGAATATTGGGGCTCAAAGTAGAAGTGCACTTCGACGTGATTACCTATACAAGTTTATATGGTCCTTTAGAGAGTCATTGGTGCGTGAGACCTAATCTAATGTAGAGACATGTTTATTGCGTGCACTATAAAGGCATGGATTCCCATTGGGGTCTTGTTGATGCTTCACTTGTCCAAAAATGCATTTTGTGTGCGGGAAGTGCATGCACCATGATGAGAAGTGTTGATTAAGAATGGCTATATGACCCAACAAGTCTGCGGTCGGGTATGATACAAGAGCTAGTTAGACTCAGAATTGGGCCAGGTCATGAAGGACCGCTATGTGTCGCTTGAGTTGAAGTTAAAGTCATATTAGTATGTGTTTTTAAAATGAGACTGTGGTCTTGTGAGTGTGGCAAAATTTACATGATACACATTGGCATGAAAGGACAAATCATGTTTGAATGATTTGTTCACTAAATCAAATGTGAATTTGATGTAAAATAGTATTGTTTGACTAGTTATCCTGGGTACTATGGAACATATAATTAAGCATCCATGGGTCAGTTGTGCTTTCTTTCTTGTAATTACTGCTCTATCATCATTATCATGTACCTGCTTTCCTTTACTGCATTTACTTCATATACTGCTACTATATAAAAGCGTTAACATGCAGGTCTATAGTCAAGGCAAATAAGCTTTATATCTAATGTATCATGATACCAGGAAAGAAATATTTATTTCTAATTGTGTTCCACACTCTGCTCACTCTCACGGGTTTCGATGACAAGCTTCCACATTGCAAGCCGTGTAAAGATCCACCTCCCTTCTCAACATAGGAAATCAGAGCAGCATTAGAAGACAGAAAGAGAAGTCTTGGTTCTTACTTCAATCCTATCATCCATTGCCTGATGACGAGGTCCTCAACAAGGGTTCCTTCTCATTGTTAACAAATCAAATTCCTCAACTCATAATTCACAATACTTTGGATTTAATATTGTTAGAAAAATCCATGTAAAGGCCCATGTTTGTGACCCATTTTGTCTTTTATTGTTTCTCTTTATACATTAGTCCCACACCTTGTATAGGGGACTCGTCTCTCTTTCTCTCTCCTATATATATGTATTCATACATTGTATTTAATAACGAAGAAGTATAGACAAGATTCAACTTTTCTTTACATGGTATCATAGAGACCGGTCCTACCAACGGTTTCGGGCGGACACATCGATTTCTAACCGCCCAACTTCTGCGGTTACTCCCTTGTTATCCTCCTCTTCTGTCTAACCGCCCCCTTCGCGGTTTTCCGTGTCTCTACTCGGCTTCTCTTCTCCTCTCGTGGAACCCTCCCTCCCACTCCGCTTTTATAGCTTTCCTTTCGTGGAACCCCCCTTTTCTCGCGCGGTCTTCCCCCCTAGCCACGTTTCTCCTTTGTTGTAGCCGCTACTAGTCTGTTGCCGATCTCTCTTCTAGTCACGACGACCTCATCTCTTCTACTCGCGGGGACCTTCTTGTTGTCGTCCTCTCTTTTACTAGCGGCGACCTTCTTTTTGCCGGCCTCTTTGCTGCGGATTTCTTGCCGCTGCGGATTTCTTGCCGCTGCGATCTCCACTGTCTTCAACCGCGGCCTTCTCTTGCGCGGGTTCCTCTTCTAGCCGCTATTGTCTTGCCGCGCGGTCTGTCCCAAAGTCCCTCCTGTTCTAGCCGAGCGGTCTGTCGTGCGACTTGCCTTTGCCGCTGCTCTTGTCGTTGCGGATTATCCGTAGTCGCTGCGCTCTTCCCTGCTTCCTGCCTCTCAAGCCACGCGAACTCTCCTCGTCTTCTCGCCGCGTGCTAGCCTTGTCGCCGCGATCTTTGCTAGTAGCCACGGTCTGCCGACAACTCTAGTCGCTGCTCCCCGCGACACGCGCAGCCTTGATGAACTATCTTGCCACGCGGTCTAGGCGCCTTCTGCTCTTGCCCTTGCCGATCTCTCGAGCTGCGCAAAGTTCCAATAAGCCTTGGGAACCTGCATTTGAACTATCTTGCCGCGCGGTCTAGGCGCTTTCTGCGTCCCATTTAGTCTTTTATTGTTTCTCTTTATACATTAGTCTCACACCTTATATAGGGGGCCCGTCTCTCTTTCTCTCTCCTATACATGTATTCATACATTATATTTGATAACGAAGAAGTATAGACAATGTTAAGCTTTTCTCTGCAAATATCAATATTGGATCTAGTTTCATGCTAATTTAAAGGTTCAATCTCGACTTCTAATATAGAAACATGCTCAAAGTTACTTCCAAGTTGATGCTCAAAATATTCAGGTTCATATGCAGGTTGGAGCACTTCACCATCAAGCTCCTCCAAAACCTACCTCAAGGTTTGCACCTAGAGAAGGAGAGTATTTCACTCTTTGTACTCAAGCAATGTGGGACTAAAATATTCTTGAAGAGAAGTTGAGATGCAAATGCATTGTTTAGGAATAGGAACACAGGGTGAGACTCACTGAATACGTGGTTTATATCAAAATCTAATCTCGGTTGATCATGTGTGGCCGCCAAGTAATTACATGTGGCCCACACATAACTAAGTGTGACTATAGACATGCAAGTCGACTTTACGCATGTGGTTGGAGGAGAGGGAGCAATATTCAGTCAAGAGGTCTGCGATCAGGATCGCAGGATCTTAAAATCCTCCAATTCAGATTTTGTAAATCGATCAAGATCTTATCTAAGATCTAAATTGGCACATCTATGGTTGGGAGCGCGAACTGGATCTTTAGGATCGCGATCCCGACTCGATTCTACTGGCCCATCCAAAGGTAACTAGGAACATGTCCAATCCTATCCCGACCCTATTCAACCGGTCCAATGCCCATAACCCATTGCTTAACCTTATCTCAATCCTGCCACATACCCCATCACAAAATCATATCATGTTGTTTTGCCGTATCTTAAGTGTCGATTGCTGACTGCAAACGGAGGCCAAGAACAATGTTTTCATCCGCTTCCAATCCAGACAATGCCTTCATTTTCCTTCCTTACCAGGTTCCATTTCAAGTGGTGTCAGTGTCTTATCTTATATTACTGCGTATGAGCAATCCAGTGGTTAGTAATCCAGTGGCTTCCTGCTTCCTACTTTCAGGCCGACGTCTTCTCTTCCTTTGTAGAGCAATATAGCAGTTAGAAATCCAGTACATGAGCAATCAAGCAGTTAGAAATCTAGTGTACGAGCAATTCAAGCTTCCTGCTTCCAACATACGAACAATCCAGTAGTCTGGGTACGTCTTCCTGCTTCTAAGTTTCCACCAATCCATCAATCCATATTTGTTTTTATTGTTAGTAGATATTAAGTGTCCTACCCAAAACTGAAAGTGAACTTAGTATGATATTATCTTTTTGATTTAGTTATTCAAATTTTTTTAATATAATTATTCACATACTACTCAATTTATTATTTTTTTGTTAAAAGACATAAAATTGGATGATACAAAATAAAATTTTATATTTTTAGTCTTAATTTATGAATGTTGTAAGATCTTGCGATGCACGATCCAATTCTACGATCCGATCTAACCTCAAAACGATCTCAACTAGGATCTCGATCCTGATATCCTTGGTCAAGAGGGAGGTTTCACGAACAAAGATTTGTCAATACACATGCATTCCAAGGATCGTCAACATGGATCCCACTTATGAATGAACATCAAGCAGATCAATTTCGAGAAGCAGCATGATCAGATATTTTATTACATATCCAGATGTTATAATGATCCCATTGGTTTAGGGATAGATTATCTGGTGTGTGTGGCCATTGCCGTAGCACCGCGTAATTTCCACACATCTGATAATTATTGATTTAAGCATGTCATTAGCAAATAACCAAAAAAGTAAAATCTCCTCCCCTAACTAACATTGTATTATCTAAATAGCTCTCTAATAAAACAATTTGTAATAGTTAAATACCCTGGAAGGTTAGGACAAGCTAATTTAGGGACTGTTTAGGTGGGTGGTTGTGGTTGGAGATGGAGCTTTGGAGCTAAAGGGCCCGTTTGTTTCAGCAATTTCGCACGTTGCGTGCGCACCGTAACATTTTTTTTTGAACTGTTTGTTTGGGCGCTCCGACGGGAACGCTTCTTCAAATCCTCCGTTGCCATCGGAGGTTTCCGACAACTGAGCGGATTGGCTTTCCAACGCGATGATGGCGTTCGCGATGGAGAGAAGCGGCGAGGCTGCTGCTTTTATTATTCTATATTCAAAAGTTTTCTTCTTCTAGCTTCTCAAGAACCATTCTTCCAAACAGCTCTAACAAAACAGCCGAGAGAGAAGAAGCAGACACGTCCTCGGCGGGCAGAGCAAATGGATAGCGGCGGCGAGCATCAGCGCCGGTTCCCTCGCCGCCTTCCAGCCACCTCCCTCATCCTCACCGGTGATTTTACCAGAGCTCTCTCACCCACTGCCAGGTCGCCGGAGAGCACACTCTCTTTCACTGCCAGGTCGCCGGAGCTGCTCTCTCTCCCCCTCTACCATAGACTCCGGAGCTCTCTCAGGGGAGCATGAACTAGTAATCTGTTTCTAACTTATATTATAATTAATAATTAGTTAACTTATAATTAGTTAATAACTATAATTAGTTAAATATTATTATAATTAGTTAATAACTAGGGCTTAACATGAGCGGTATATTTATCGTGTATGAATTAAATGTTGAATATGATCATACAAATTAACAGAAACGTCACCGCTGTTTTACCAAACTGTTTATCCATTCTGAACAGCTCTGTCATCGCTGTTTTACCAAACTGTTTCTCCATTTTAGAAAACCCAATTCTCACAGCTCAATTCTTAAAGCTCCATTCCCACAGCTCCTTTTGCCAACGCCAACGCCGAAACAAACTGACCCAAAGATAAAATCATGTTCTTGAATGGAATTTCTCCTTGTGGTTGAAGATGGAGTGGCTGGAGATGAAGATAAAACAATGTTCTTGAATGGAGCTCCCTCGTTGTGACCGGAATCAAATATAAAATGGCATTGTTGGGATCGGCGATTCCAAATGGAAATTATTCAAACAAGCAAAAAACAGCTCTTGCATTTTTTGAAAAACACAATGGAAAAAAAAGGCTAAACAAACAGAACCTTAATTGTAGGATATTTCATCTGCAAACCATTTCATCTAAACTCACCTGATATGACAGCCTCATCTATTCCCAACTCATTCACTGTCCTGAAATGCAAATGAACACATCATTTCCCAATAGCAGCCCTGATTTAATTATCACAAATCATGGGTATAATTAGATAAAGAAACCACTTACTTGAGGTGCAAATCTATTATGGACCTCAGCTCATCTATTCCAGGTACATTGCATACACCACAGTTCACTGCCTTCTCTCCCGCCTAAGTGAGAGCTGCAAGATTCAGAAATCCAGACCGTCTATTGTAAGTCCAGCATGACCAGGAATTATACATCACCTGTATGAGTTTGTTTGTTGTTTTTCCCATAGCAGATAGAACAATGACCGGCCTTTCATCTGGATAACTCAAAATAAGATTTGCAACCTCCCTCATCCTCTCAGCAGTTGCCACCGAAGAACCGCCAAATTTCATCAAAATGCTCAGCTGTTCTTCACATCGATCAGCATTTCGCCTCTCTATTTCTTCCTTCCTCACAAGTGTGGAGGCACCTCTCCGGCAACAAATCCTCCAACTCCGGCGTTGCAAACAAATAAACAATCTCCTCTTCGAGGAGATCTTAACATGCCCGAACTCAGTCGCGTAGTTCCTGTTTGATGGCAAGTCAATCGAGCCATGAGAATCCCTTCTAAACCCCGCAGCATGACCTTGAAACCCCATCTGAAACGAGATCGCCATGCTTAAACCCAACTGCTAGAATTTGCCTCGAATTCCTATTTTACAGATCACCGGAAGTCTATTATATATCCATTACGAACCAGCAAACGTGAAACACGGGGAGGCACTTCCGAAAATAGAATCACCATCGAGGAAACGAGCATAATGCGCAAATATCTGAGAAATTCAGATCGGTAAGTTCGAAGGGCTACTATCACATGAAGCTAAGAAATGCAAATCGACATTGAGCCGCGCAAGAAGAGAGAGAGAGAGAGACGACGACGAATTGCAAGCCATAGGGTTCTCCATTGGCTTCTCTTCTCCGGCTTCCCCGTAAACCAGGTATATCTGCGGGGAAGAGGGACGTTGGTGGGACGCTACAAGCTACGGCAGCCGGAGACGCGGAGAGTCGTGGAGGAAGCGCGCTGGCTTTTATATACTGATGATCAACCGATGAGATCAACACACGTGCCCAGACATTTTTTTTTTGATTTTTATTTGGGAATTGTTAAAGGCAAATCTAATATGAATATACTCATATACACAAATCATTGTTAATGATAAACAATATATTTTGAAAAATACTACGTGCAAATCAAATTGTTAAGCACAAACTAATATTGTTAACAACAAACCAACACTTCATCTTACGTAATCTAATGTTTTAGACAAAAAAAAACATTTCATGAAAAGTCTAGTTCAACCATTCAACAAAATAATACATTTATAACATAAAAACACCAAATATATGATATTTAATAGCTGGTAACTTTTGTGTTTCACTGTAGAGTTGGTGTATGATGTCAGTAAGATGGATGCCCCTCTGTTAAGTAAAGCCTTAACAACATGCACCATAGTGGAGGGTTTGCACGTTCCAGGCATACCCAAAACAAAAAGTGTAATCCTTCGCAGATAGTATCTGAAAACAGAGGATCAAATATATTAGAGGGAAAACAATAAAACCTAAGATATTTCATTTAGTTAATGAAATTAGAACACTCTAAAAGATAAATAGACAGCATCCCAACTAAAACCACTAGAACAAATAAATGCAACAAAAATTTTGCCTTATTCATTTAGTTGGTAATCATTTATGCAATTAATTGAAAGTACATAAGTAAATGCTGGGTCTTGACAAAGTATTCCACCACTGTCAAATCTAGGTGACTATAAGAAATTAATAAAAAAAACATTATGATACCTGGTAAACCTTGTATGATAGTAAGAACAAATAAGGAGTAGAGTAATAAAATAATTTTAACCTCAAGATCAACAACCAAAGTTAATACCTTCAAACAATCAAGATTCCTCCAAACCAATAATTGGAGTACCATCTAACCTTGGCTGTGGAAGTGTAAGTCTTGACAAGTACAAAGATTTCCATGCGTCGGCAATAAGCTCATGATACCTTATCCATGGTGTGAATAACGGCGGCAATGAACAATTTTCCCGCATTGCAAGTAGAATGAAATGATTTCCATTAATGAAACCTATGGAACAAAAAACAGAAATCAAGAAAGTAAAATCTGAAATAAAGAATGTAAAAGCCACCGAATCTTCCGTCTGCGATAGAGACGACGATGGAACCCGCCGGCGATGGAACCACCGATTCTTCCGTCTGCTGGCCATCCATTCGCTCATCGGAAGCCATCCACACCTTCGCCGCTGGGAGAGGGAGCTTGAGAGGCGGCGGGAAAGAGTGGGAGAGGGCCGACCTGCGGTAGAAAAAACGGGAGGAGCGGCGCTGGCTGGTTTGCGCTTTAGGTTTTAGGGTTTGCGTGGAAAAAACACCGGGGGAGAAAAAAAGGTTGGTTTAAGTGTTTATGATTTGCGTACATTCATATTGAGTTTGCCTTTAACAATTCCCTTTTATTTTTTGCAGGGATTTGCATTTAACAACAATAGTGATAGGCCTATGCTGCCAATCGTGACAGTATCTTATTTACGAAAGTGAACGGGATGATTATTTTTCTGGCGCAGACGTAGATGGCATAATACGTGGAAATTATGGAAATAATGTTTTCTTTGATATGGGCCTTGCCAAAATTATTCAAGTCTTGATGATCCAACTTTTTTTTAAATTCAGGCAAGAGTTATAATGTTTTTATTTTTAATTTTATTGAGCTGTCAATAACAATTGGGTCTACAAATGGAAATTTACATTTTGTATTTAATCGTGAGTTGCGAATAGCAAAATATGAGTTGCCCTTAACAACACTCTAATGATATCACATTCCACTAAGCTCTATCTCATTGCCAAGTTTGTCTATTTTTTATGTTCCATTATTTGTTTTTTTATTCTCCTTTTAGGGTTAGCCCCACTCAGCATCAAGTAAATACAAATATTCTCAAACTTTTTAGAATGAGTTTCTCAAACAAGTCAAAAACCGCGCAGTCAAATGCCTCATAAATGTTGATTACAACTAAATCACATTTTGGGCGATCACTAAAAATATGCTTACACCACAAGCCTCTCTCTATAAAATCTAGATGTGTATGAGCTTTAATTGAAATGTCTTTAAGCTCACTCATTGTTTTCTATTTGAATTTTTTCCTGAAATTATTGTAAGGATATCTAACACAGAAACGTTGATCAAAACTCGATAGTAACTCCTTAAATGTTTCTAAAAGTCTAAAGAAAGCTCTACAATTCTGATATCAACCCAGTATGTTTAAAATTCAAATAAATAATAATAAACATAGATCAAGCCTTATGTTGATCTTAAATATATGTGATACCATGTATTCCAATATTATTTATTAGATTAGCAAAAAACATGACCATGAATCATTATTTTTTACTTAAACAACTACATAAGAAATATGCAACATCTGATCATTTGGATCTTGGCCGAATGTAACAAGTAACAAGCAATCATAATAACCCAATCCATCAAACACAACAATCAGTCCACATACTTTAAACGATTCTTTACATCTAACAAAACATATTATATAAGAAATCAACGCAAAATTGTTCTTCATGACATAATATTTTCAGCATAGAACTCATGCGGCCAAATAAATTTCATAAAGAGAATTTCTTTCATTCGATCTAAACAACTTAGCATAATATTTATTCAAACAATTATAATGCTCACCCATGCTTACTATCTTTGAATGCTTGGTTTTCTTGACACTTTTCACTCCTTGCTTTATTCTTAGAAATCCATGCAACCCATTTCTCCTTGCTTTATCAACAAATTATGCCAAGTTGCCACTACATTTATTTTGTATCTTTACTGAGAGATTGAAGGCGAATCTACCTAATACTGATCTTAATTGATTCGTTCTTAGTTGCTATTTAAGTTCTCAATAAACACATTATCAAATAATTCTTCATCACCCTCAAAATGAATAGTAAAGAAACTATCATATAAAAATTCATTGATTACATATACAAATGAAACTAAAAAATCAAGCATAACTTGGAATCAAATCTTAAGAGGCAAATGACACATTTTCATAGCAGAAATTTGGAAACAGATATTAGGCACTAAATAAAAAAAATACAAATATTTATTGAAAGCTTGTGCCAATGAATCAGCATTATTACCATAAAATAGATGAACCCATTATAAATTTTTTTTTTTACAAATGTTGAATTGATTCCAAGTCTGTCCCCATGATACAAAAACTACAAATGTTGAACATAAACTGAGAATATCATTTAAATGAAACAAAAAGTAATTCAAGTTATTGTTTTAATTTTCTAACACAATAATTAAAGCCAAATAAAAGAGGTTACATTTTACATTATTTTATTGCTAGGCTTTTTAAGAAAAATAGCGCAGCCATATTCGAATATGAGTGACAACAAGCAACAGTCAGGTACTCTCATCGCAGCAGCACGAATGGGGGCCGATCGCTTTGCCTTGGAAGACTTATTATTTACTGAAACTCTACAGCAAAAGAAAGCAAATGAAAGTCTGTTATTAAGGAAAAAACAACTCTGACATTATTCGGAGTTCAATATCGTCTAACAACATAAACAACAAGCAGGCGAACCCCTTTTTCACACAAATACTCATGGTGGTGGATCAACTAAAAATCTAGCAGGAATGTACGGATCTCCATTGGACCAAGCTCCACTAGAAGCTCCGCAGGATCAACCTGCCTTCCCCTCACCACCGTGTCAGAACTCGAGCCGCCCTCCACTTTCCATTTCAGCTTCCTCTTCTTCATCTCTGATCTTTCTTGATTTGCTGACAGGTTGGTCTCTGTGATCTTTCTTATCTGAGACATCATGAAAAAGTTTGTCGAGTTATAATAATGAATGTAAGGGTTAATTATCAGGACCTCCATTGGTACTCGAATCACAATGGGGACCCTCCCTTTGAGTTTACAACGGTAGAAGACAACATGATGTGGCACAGGCAGGTTGTTGAGGCTAGGGTTCAAAAACACCCGACCTCCTTGATATATTGTCTTTAGGTAGACTCTTATCACCACAACTCAGTTGCGGTGATAAGAGTGAGACTCTTTATCAAGGAGGTCAGGTGTTCGATCTCTGGCCTCAACAACCTGTTGTGCCCTGTGGTGGGACCGGAGACAGGTTGGGATGTACGAGGTGCATCCATGATAAAACCGCCTTGTTGGACTCAAAGGTGGGTCACCTGGTGGGACTCCAGGATGACAAGCAGGTGTGACGCATGTGCCATATCACAACACCTCCTAATTAGCATACATAGAGAGCGCATCCCTCCGAGAAGGGCGGTTTATTGTACTGGAAGTTTATGATGCTAACACGAAGATGATGTTTTTCTACTTTCAAAAAAGTAGAAAAGAGATCTCTGTGATTACATGGAGTCTCAGAGGAGGTCCTAGTAATTAACCATATATATCATGAGCGGACACAAAAATTTAAGCATGGTTGGAGTTTCCATTTACCATCTTTCCTGGAAACAGCTTTCTGAGATCTACAGTAGCCATCCTGGACAGATCCTTGTCCTCACCAACCTTCCAGATGGCAGTGAAAAGAAATATTCCATTAAAACGGTTAGTTCTGGTAACTAGCTGATCAGACAAGGTCTGTAGAACATAAAAAATTCATCAAAGGGAAGGGGTGGGTGGGAATTACCTCATAGAGGTGAGCCAATCGAAGAAGAACACTTCCATCTTCAAGTGTCTGGAATGAACTTGAGTGTGAGAAAGAGCATAGATAAATTGAGCGCAATGCATTTCATTAGCGCACTTTTATAGATACAATTACATGTGCAAAAACATGAGGACAGACAAAATCTGTTTGAGGTCCGTTCAGTTGATCCCCATCTGTTTGTGTTCTCTTTATGGAAGTAATCTCGTTACCAAGATAACAACTGGTGAGGGTTTCGGACACCGGCTTCCAGAGTGGAGCCCTAGTCTGAAATAGTATATGGCGCGGTGTATGTTATTTCTGTTTTTTATGGAATCTATTATTGTATAATTTTTTGAGAAATTCATCTCGTGTAGCGAAGTAATATAGAAACACAAGATGTTGTAGTTTGGAGTGTGTGAAACTAGTAGTTACTAACTTACTATAAACTGTTTATCTCTCACCACAATTCCCCATAGTGACATTTTCCGCCGCCTGCGAGCATAGCTTCTGCGTGAACCATGTAATTACGTGCCGTATGTGATGCTTGAGTCAGTTTTTCTTCAAATTTTGCTTGATTGTCCATGAGAGATTTGGTAGTCATTATCATCTCTTAGTATGAATTATCCTAAATACAATGCTTATCAATAAAGTAGTAAAAGGCAAACCACGTTCTGCACCGAACTGGTGCAAGAAGTAGCACATGATCTTTAAATGAACTACATGATGTATACTTATACCAGTAGCGCAGGTATATAGTACAAATTATAATACTTCCCTGTGCTTATGCAGGAATTATTGATCAATATAATGCTTATAGTAAGGACTAAGGAGTAGATAAGGGATTCTAATGAATTACATAAGTTATATAATTTATTTTTTAACTTCACTCATAAAATGTCTCACCAATCAACATTTGTCATATTTATATAGCACACATCAAGAAACCTCAGTTTTTTGTATTTTGTAAAAATCCACGTACTGAAATTACACTGATATTGTGAGTATTTGAAGTATTATATAAGAGCTCCCCTTTTGATATAGAGGAAAACAAATAATTTACCTATGGAGATGTGAGACTAAAGCTCTGTTTGGGATACCGGTGCCGTTTTAGAAAGGAGCGGTTCAAAAGGAAGATTCAAAACTGTATTTTCAAAACTTATAATTCTGTTCGGCGATTTAAAAATTATATCCAAAATTAGTATTTTTTTTTTAAATCATTACTTTATATTATTAATTATCACTTTAAAATTTTAATTATGACTTTAAATTATCACAATATATTTAAATTATTATTTTATATGTAAATTATCACATTATAATATTACTTTATACGTTAAATTATCATGTTCAATATTACTTTATAAATTATTACTTTATATGTAAATTATTACTTTATAGCATTCTTTTTAGGGTTTTTGCTGCTCCAATCTGTACCATTCATCTTTTTCCAGCTTTCACCTGGAGGAAAGGAGAGGCTATTTTTGTGCTTTCGAAGGAAAGGCACTTTCCCGGCTTTCGCCAGGGGGAAACAGTGGGAACAAAGGATGGCTGGTGCTCGAATGACCGTTCTAAAGAGACGCTTACGCTGGTTTCTCAAACACATCCTCCGGTTTGGCCAAAACGAAACGAAGAGGAAATGAATTTTTAAACGCAGCCTAAATACAAGAAAGAGAAAATGTGCAATGGGCCTTTTCGGGCTTTTAATCTTGAGCTTTAACACCCCCCACAAGCTGGAGCATATATATTGATCATTCTCAGCTTAACACAAATATCCAAAAAAGAGGAAGAAATTGGTATAATGAAGACGTCGACCAGCTCTTTGTCCGAAGGAATAAACAAAATGCATATTTACTTTATGATAATATCTTCTTTGATGAAGTGACGATCAACTTTAATATGGCTTGTTCTTTCATGAAACAATGAATTTTTAGACATGTAGACAAAAGATAGGGCACAATGGTGAGCCTTGTATCAATCCATGATGCCGTTTGGAAGAAACTTGATGACTAAGAACCAACGTCAATATCTCCCTTAGATAAAAGCGGGTGACATTTATCTGACATAGGAGTGTCCAAATAACATTGATGAGATGCAATTTTTCCTTTCGGCCATCCCTTGTTGTTGGGAAGTATTACACAACTGGTCTGGTGAATAATGTTGTTGGAGGTGCAAAAAAATAAGAATTCCTGACTAATGTATTCCTTTACATTATCAGTTCGATGAATTTTGAGCAGTGTACCGAAGTGAGTGCGAATTTTATTATAAAATTTAAAGAAGACACAAAAAAGTTCAGAACGTTCTTTTAAAAGATACACCCACATACATATAGAGAAATCATCAATAAAAGTTGCAAAGTACAAATTAACTCAACCAACAGACTTGACGGAATTAGGATCCAAAATTTCTGAATGAACTAGGTCAAAAAGACGAAAAGAACTTGTACATGGTTTAACAGGAAAAGAAATAATATGATGCTTGTCATACTTGCAAGTCTCACATTCTAAAGTGAAGTCATGCATGCAAGAGGGCATATGAGCTGAGGAGGAGATGCAGTGGAGGTTGACCAAGATGACAATGCCATTGAAGTAGAGATGGCAGATGCAGAAAAAGTAAGAAGATCGTCGAGGTAGTAGAGATCTCCATGTTCAGTCCCAACAACAATCATCCTAGGTGAGCAAAGATCCTGAAAATAAAAAACCGTAGGAGAAAATGAGATATAACATTGCAATTGTTCTGAGAGATCATTGACATACAACAAATTATAAGGAAAGTTGAGGACGAATAGTGTCATCTAACTGAGAGGCGGGAGTCACAAGACTAGATCCACAAACTGGAGCAGGAGAGCTATCAACCACAAAAACCCGAGGTAGTCGGTTATGTTTCTTGAGGTGTTGGAAGACAAGAGAGTTTTCAGCCATATAATTGGTAACACAGAGTCAATGAGTCTTTTACCCTGAGTAACAATATGCACGCTAACCCGAAGAAGTGACAATTAAGGCAAATTGCTCGGAGGCATTGATGAAAGCCTCGATATCTGCCAAAGAGAACTAGCAGTCGGACTCTGATGGTGGGGTGGACAGTGAGGCAGAAGGCTCAATCATAGTAGTCCTGACATGAGCCTGAGGACTTAGGTAAGGATGCTTCACAAAACATTTCTCGACAAGATGGCCAAGCTGACCAAGATGAGAGCAAAGAGCGCGAGGTCCTCCATGACCCCGGTGCTACCTCCACGACCTTGTTGAGCTCCACGACCGACCGCACGAGCAAAATTATCGAAGGGCAGAGAGGAGACAATTAGAGGTCGTTGTAGAAGATTAGTAACAACAGAGATGCAAGCAACAGTTGCATCCAACGTGGGAATGTCAAGTCCAAAGATTTGTTGGCGGATCATCTCATTGGAATTTGGAAGACGGGTAAGATAAAAGATCACAATAATTTCCTGAATATGTTTCTGCTGAGTGGCAAGGTCAACAAATACAGGTCAATGTTCTGTATCGAGAGATTGAGCTTCCTGAAACACAACATCGGGAGAGAGAGTTGACCGAGAAAAGAGATTCAAATACATGGTGCATATGCGGAGGTTTTGGCACCCTTGAAGTAAAGGGCAACAAAATGATCCTGAGATGCCATCACAATGTCATCAAGGAGGATGATGGGAAACATGCATAAGAAAGGTTGTTTGCAAGCCATGAGCGAACAAGAGCATCATTGATGTCCTAATCAGCATATGAGGAAGATGCGATGTCAGGAGGTGCGTCAATGAGATGGTGGCGTTTGCGTTGAGAGCACAAAAGAAAGGTGAAGGAGACACTTCAATATAGATAATTGGGTTTAGTTGATTTTGACGTGCTGAAATTTCAAGAGGCATTGAAAATAATTGTAGGAGGCGCAATGTTGGCGGGAGTAGGAGGAAGTGGTAGATTGGCCATAGTGGAGAACAAGTAAGATCGGTGACAACAACAGCACAATCATCAACTTCACAAGGAGAGCTCACAAAATCACACAGGAAAATGAGAAGTTACAGGACGATTCGACGAACAGGGAGCTCTCCAAGCAGACAGTTCGATGTGAAAGTACTCCAACGACGAGTTTGGTAAGTGAGGAGACAGCGGGATTCCACCCAAATAGATCACACAAACAGAGCTTACAGACAGCCAAAGTGTCACTTGCAGGAGGAAGATAAAGTCGTTCGACGAGTCCTTTTCTGCATTATCGCAACGCTTATCCTGAGATGTCATCCTCTTGTTTCTCGGCCTCGAAAACCACTGGAATAGCACGCACTTAATTGGGTTGCGTCTCTTATTTGCATATCGTTAATGTTTTAAAGGTTTTTTAGACTTTAAAAGAAATAAAATTATTTAAATTTGCTAACTCTGACAAAACCGTCAAAACAAAAGAAATATAAAAACACGATAAACTTCTGAAGAGTCAAAAACATAACAAAAACTATCTCAAATCAGCTCATAGCTCAAAATTGTTGGACAAAAGAGAGAAAGTGCTTGACCATAAAATAGTCTAAACAAAGTTCTTTTGCCCAAAACCAACTCTTAAAACTGGCTAACCAGCATAAAATCAGCACAAAAACAGCCTCCAAAAGAGTTGTCCAGCAATATTTAGCAAGACATATGACTGTCCAACACTTTAATTCAACATAAACCAGCCCCCAACACGTAAAGACAGTCTAAAAACTGATGGAAAAACTACTTTCTGGAAGAGCAATCGCTCCTTAAAACCGGCCACTCAACACAAAAGAAATCCCAAAACAGAACTCCCAAATATAATGGCAGCAGCAAAATTAATAATTAACAGCACAAGGGAAAAGATCAATTCAGTAAGTTAATACTAGAAAAAGCAAAGAAAAATCATCCTTACAGCGGGAGAGGAGGAAGAAGGTTGTTGCGTTACTAATCCTTCTCGGATCGAAGAAGTGTAGCGAAATCCTTCCTAAATCTCCAGCAGAGGCGCTGAAGAAGGTAGGAAGCAGAGAAGACAAGCAACAGTAGCCCAAACCAGCGGCAAAAAAATGCCCTAAGCCAGCGGCTCTGGAAGATCGCCCGGCATAGGAAGTAGCAGCACAACACATAATAAATAAAGGGAGGGAGAGAGCTTGCAGGAGAAAGCAGCAGAGCACGAGCACGAGCACGGGATCCACGGCACAAAAGCAACGGAACAAAGCAGCGGCAGAGTGCAGCGACAACAGTGCAACAACTACTAAGAAGAAGAGGGAAAGAGAGGAGAAGAGGAGCAATAGTCAGAAAGAAGTCGGGATCAATGAGAGAGGTTTAGCGGCACGGGAACAACGCAGAGACGGAAGTGCGGGAATGAGAAGGGATCGACTCATTTTATTAACAAGAGTAGGCGGTCAGTGGAAGTAAGAAGCCAAGCACAACAATAGATCGATCCAGGTGCCACCATACTAAGCCCAAAGTAAACCACCAGCCAACACATGGCTTGACCAAGTGTCAATACAAAACCAAATCAACCACCACTCAAATTTCATGAGTCAAATGCTTAAGCCAGCATAACACCCAACCAACACAAGCCCAATCACTAATGGCAGCCCACATATACTAACAATATTCACATAAATTTGGCTATTGGCACCCCGACAACAAAATAAAGGGAATTTAAGTAAAATGAAACCAAAAAAAGATGTGAAAATTTAGTACGAAAAATCTGTATTGCCTCTTGTTCATCATCGGGGAATAATTAAAATTATTTCGCGTATGTTTTGGGGATTGTCACATAATGAGCTCTAGCTAGGCCTTGCTATGTGTCTTTGTACATATATTATTCAACAGGTACCTTGGCAAAAAAATTGGCATAAGAAGCTTGGTAGACTCTTCAGCACATGAAGATCTTGACAAGGGTTTAATACAAATACTTGCCATTCATCGCCAACTTATTTGCCAGTGACATAGCATATCTGCTAGCTATGAAATCTACTCACCTGGCGAGTTCACGTATAACACCCTCATCAACATTGGATTCATATCTAAAGTAACTATAAATTGTCGACATTGCAAGTTGTATCAATCTATTATTTTCTTTGCATGTGCATTGTTCGCACATCATCTAACTTTGTATTTGAAACCCTAAGATTAAAACATTTTGATCCGGTAAGCCTTTCTTCCCAATCAAAAGGTTGCATTATTTAGATGCCTTTCTAGTTTCTAATACTCCATATTATCATTTCAGAGACAAGTGGACGATATTCATCAACATTTTTTTCTTTTACATAATTGCGCCCTCTTATCTCCTCCAAACCCACTTTTATACTTTTTTAGAATAATTTCCCACCAAAGTTATATAATGCAGCATATCCTATGAGAGAACTATCATATTAGACAAAGAATGAATCTACAACATCACTAGCAATTATTTGAAACATTTAACATCGCCTTTTTCAAATTCTAGTAAACATAAGAACCAAAAATATAACAATCATCAACCAATTCCTGGTCTTACAAGAGAGGGATAAAATACACAATATTGCACAACCTCATTAATGCGCAAAATATCACTGACATTTTAATAGCTTTTAACAAGAAAATTCCTATGATAATTATTTTACCCAAATGCTTGGCAAGGATAAAAATTGACATCATTGAGAAGTTAGCTCTTTTTTGCCCAAATGCTCACATGTGTATTATATTAAAGATTTTTTACTTGATATGGATAGCGTAATGTGATTGTAGAGAACCATAGAAAATAGAGAAAAATAAAGAGTATTTTTATTTCTCCAAACAATGTGTATCAACTACTACATGTATTTGTACACTTATATAGGAAGAGAGAGAGGGGAGGATTTCCAATCCTAAGATGCGGGACTAAATAGGATTACAAGAGGGCTTATATTTGGGCCTCAATATTTAGCCTTATTACATATTTTTCTCTAACACTCCCCCGCAAGCTGGAGCGTACAAATCGTAAGCACCAAGCTTGGACAAGAACTGATGATACAACGACCGAGGTAAGGCCTTGGTGAGAATGTCAACAACTTGCCTGGTATCCGGAACATGCTCTAATTCCAACTTCTTTAATTGAACCTTCTCTGGAATGAAGTGACAGTCAACTTCAATGTGTTTGGTTCGCTCATGAAATACGAGATTCTTAGCAATATGTATAGCAACTTGACTGTCACAAAACAGAGTTGTTGGTGAGGAACGTATGATTCCCAAATCACCAAGGAGACTTTCTAGCCAGGTGAGCTCAGATACAACAGCCTCCATCGCACGATACTCAGGTTTAGCAGACGAGCGAGCAACAACCGATTGCTTCTTGCTATGCCAAGTAATAAGGTTTTCTCCAAAGTACATACAAAAACCAGTTGTGGAGCGTCGATCATCAAGAGATCCCCCACAGCCAGCATCGGAATATGCAATCAGAGATAGAGAGGAGGATGGTTTGTACACAAGCCCTTGTCCAGGGTAGTCTTCAAGTATCTGAGAATGCGTTCGATGACCTGGAGATGAGAGGTCCGTGGAGTATACATAAATCGACTGACAACTCCAACAACAAACGAGATATCAGGTCTTGTAACCGTAAGATATATTAACGTTCCTATAAGACGTCGATAATACTCGAGATTCGTAAGTAGTAGATCAGAGTCAGATTTATAAGCACAAAGCTAGTGGTTGACATCCATAGGAGTATCAACAAGTTTGCATCCCGAATAACCAGCATCCTGAAGAAGATCAAGACAATACTTCCGTTGTGATATGATAAGGTCATCAGGTCGTCTTGCTATCTCCAATCCAAGGAAGTACTGAAGATTTTCCAGATCTTTAGTTTGAAAGACGGAGATTAAGTGTTGCTTAATTTTTTGTATCCTTGCAGAGTCATTACCAATAATCAGAATATCATCAACATAAACTAGAAGAATGACTATATCGGTTGGTTGATGACGAGTAAAGAGAGAAGTTAGGCGAGCTTCGCGTGAATCCAACTTCACGAACAACCTTGCTAAACTTGTCAAACCAAGATCGAGGAGACTGTTTGAGACCATAAATTGATTTTTTGAGATGACCAACACGAGACTCCCCCTTGGTCTCAAACTCAGGAGGTTGTTATATGTAGACAGTTTCCAGAAGCTCGCCATTAAGAAAAACATTTTTGATATCCAACTGTTGTAGGGGACATTGTCGATGAACAACTAAGCAGATTAGGACCCGAATGACATTCAACTTGGCGACTGGTGAGAAAGTTTCATCATAGTTGAGACCTTGTTTTTGAGTGAACCCCCGAGCTACAAGTCGAGCTATTAAGCGTTCAACTGTCCCTTCCGGAGCATGAAACATTGCAAAGATCCACTTACGACGACACAAGCCTGTCCTACAGGGAGAGGGACAAAATCCCAAGTCCGGTTAGTCCAAAGGGTAGTCATTTCCTCATTCATGGCTGCACGCCATCCCGGATGTTGGAGAGCATCTTGCAAAGAATTAGGTATAAAAATGGAGGATAGAGATAGCGCAAATTTGAGGAGAGGTGGGGATAGGTGATGTAAAGATACATAATTCGTCAAGGTATAGGTTGATGTCAGATCAACAGGTCGCGAGATAGTGCTGGTAGAGGATTACCGCTATAGGGCATCAAATTTGTGAGGGCATCGAGTGTATATACGAAGAGGTGCTTTGGGGAGTGTTGGTGTGGGAAGAAGTGGTGGAAGAGGAGACGTGACATGAACTGTATGATGAGGTATAGAAGGAGGGAGAAGAGGAGTTGAAGGAGAGCAGTGAAATGGTTGGTCCTCGAGAAAGGTTACGTCTGCCGAAACGACCAGTTTGTCATCGGTGGGAGAGTAACACACATTACCATTTTAAGTGCGAGAGTATCCAACGAATATAAATTTGTTAGCATGAGAAGCAAATTTATCAGTAGGCGGACACAGATTATGAACATAACATGTACATCCAAAAACACAAACCGTAAGGGAGAAGGGAGGATTGGAAGGAAAAAAAGAAGATTAAACGGAGTTGCAAAGTGGAACATAGAAGAGGGCATGCGATTTATGAGATGTCAGATAGAAAAAATAACGAAGTTCCAGTATAGTGTAGGTACCTGCATTTGAAACATAAGGGACCGAACCACGTCAAAAAAGTGACGATTTTTTGCGCTCATCCACATCATTTTGTTGTGGGGTACAAGCACACGATATTTGATGGATAATTCCAAAATCAGTACACAAATTTGAGAAGGTACAACTAGTATATTCGCGCGCACTATCTGTGTGAAGTAATTTTAAGGTAATGGAAAACTGAGTACAAGTCATAGTAATAAAAGCACAAAATATTGAGGGAATTTCAGCGTGATCATGAAGTAAATACAATCACGTTACATGCGAGTAATCATCAATAAATGTAACAAAGTAACGATAACCATAAAACTAGAGATTTTATACGGCCCCAAATATCAGACTGCACTAAAGAAAAAGGAGCATCATTACGAGTACAAGTAGAACCAAAAAAAGTACGGCGCTGTTTGCCAAAGATATAAGATTCACAAGTAAATTCTTGAAGGGAAACATCAGGAAGAGCTTTCTTGAGAATCTAGAGAGGAGCATGCCCAAGTGGCAATGCAAATCAATAAAGGAGACCGTGGAGAAAACAGTAGGTGGAACATCCAAGAGATAAAGTTCATTAGACAGCCGCCCCCTACCAATGATATTCTGCATTTGTCGAATCTGCACAACAAATGAGGAAGGTGAGAAGTTCACACAATAATCAAGTACTTGAGTAAGACGGCTAACAAAAAACAAATTAAAGAGGGATCCCGGAACACGAAGAATCGAGGATAGAGTGAGCGTTGGAGTGAGAGGCACATCAACAGGTCCAAAAACCGGGGTGGTGTCACTATTGACCGCGGTAATGAACTTGGGATATGTAGAAGGTAAGCACTGAGATGGTTTTTGCGGGGTAATATGATGTGTGGCACCCGAGTCCGCAATCCAGTCAAGGTAATCAGGATCGAGATCCTAAATAAGATCATTTCGAGGTTGAATCGGATCAGATGGTAGGATTGGATCGAGAATCGCTTTACAAAATCTGGATCGTAAGATTGTAAGATCCTATGATCTGGATCGCGAACCTAACAACCATGAATCCAATGGGAGCTAAGGGAGAGGCAGGATATACCTTTATTGGAGATCAACGCAACGGATCCAGAGGAACGACTAATCACCCCTTGTAACAGTTGGAGCTGGGTGCGCAAAGCATCATTGTCATTCTGGGTGGAGGAGTGAGGATCAACAATAGCGGAAGCAGAGAAATATGGAGGCAGACAATGCTTGCGATAGCAGGTGGCCTCAAGATGACCATCCATACCGTAATGAGCACATTTAAAGAGAGGTATCCCAGTACGTCCTCGTCCTCGAGAAGTGGTGCGACCTTCACGAGCCGACGGACCGCGGGCCGAAGGAGCAGGAGGAGTAGATAGGGGCTGCTGGAGGAGAGCTGGAGATAAATTCTCGGGAACATTAGGGGGTGGTATAACCTTCAAGAGCATAGAACAAACATCTGATAGAGCGAGAGTCGTAGGCGAGGAAAGAATCTGAGCCCGAACACTGTGAAGATGGGGTGAAACACGAGTCATCATCATGACAATCACAACTGCTTCTTTCTGTGCTCGTTGCGCAACCAGATCCATGGTGGGAGGTTGATGCTATATCCATGTCTCAACAAGAGTCTTGGCTCTTGCAGCAAAAGAAGTCAAGTCAACTGTTTTCCCGGGGTCATGTATTTGAAGATCGGTGATGATATCGAAGAGGTGTTGGAGGCTGTCCATGGAATTAAGGATCCATGATTGGACACGACCGTCATCACGGATCCACTCCTCGATGGGTGCGGTAGGAGGAGCCCTTGTCAGATGATGAAGAAGGTCATTGGTCTGCAGAACGCGACAAATTGAGTGCACCCACTAAACAAAGTTTTGCTTCCCACAAAGACAGATGGCGGTGATCCAAAGATCATCACGAAGTTCAGGAGGAGAAACAACATGGGCAGGCAGAGAGGAAACAATTGTCGTATCCATGTAGTAGCAGCATGAGGAAGCGGGTATACAGAGGCCTGTGCAGACAAGGAGCGTGGCTAGCAAGACAAGATCGGCGACTAACCAAGAGGCAAGAAGCGGCTAGATCATAAGCGACAAGACTCAAGAGGCGGCTCAACAGACGGACTGTAATTGCGACAAGGCTGAAGGCAATAAGGCAGACAACCAGAGAACTAAGGCAGACAATCGGTGAACTGAAGGCAGACAATCGGTGAACTGAAGGCAGGCAGGCAAGAGAAGCACCGTAGCAAGTAGAGAGGGCGTCCTGGTGACAGATCACTGACGGCAAGAGGAAGAACCCGCAGCGAGATGCACAACCAACCCAGTGAACTGAAGCAACAGCAAGAGGAACAATCCGCAGCAACAAGAGGAACAAGTAGCGGTTAGAGAAACAACCCGCAGCGACAAGAGGAAGAAAAACAGCAGCACGACCGACGGCTAGAAGAACAACCAACGTCTAGAGGAACAACCGACCCGACGAACTGAAGAAACAGGTAGAAGCAAAACCCGCAGCAAGTCGATCCAGCGACAAGGAGTGGTCTAAGCAGCAACATAAAAGAACGCAGGTTGCGCGAGAAGCAGGGCAGGAGCGGGGAGAAGGCACAGGTCGACTGACCATGAAGGAGGCGTGGGCCGCAGGAGAGATCGACGACCAAAAGGGGCAGAAGTGCAGGTCGCGGCTAGCACACGAGACTGCGAAGGAGACAGGAAGGTGAGACCCAAAAAAGACGGGAAACATGTATAAAAGACAGAAGAGGGGGAGGGAGGGGGTGGGGGTGGGCGGAAGAAATCCAACCAAAAACAGCAATGCCTGCGGTTAGAGAAATTTTAACCGCCCAAACAGGAGTTGGCAGGCTAAAATCTGAAAAATGAGGACCGGTCCTCTGATACCATGTAGAGAACCAAAGAAGATAAAGAAAAATAAATAGTATTTTTATTTCTCCAAACAATGTGTATCAACTACTACATGTATTTGTACACTTATATAGGAAGAGAGAAAGAGAGGGGAGGATTCCCAATCTTAAGATGTGAGACTAAATAGGATTGCAAGCAGGCTTATATTTGGGCCTCAATATTGGGCCTTGTTACATATTTTTCTCTAACAGTGATGAGTATTTTTCACTCAGCTTCAATAGTGATTTTTTTCCTTAACATCCCTGATAATATCAGTGTATGTATGGTTCTTAAATTCAGAAGGTGCGTACCTGAAGCGTAATCATAGCAACATTGTCTGGTAAACAATAGGACTCTGTTGCAGAAAAGTTCAGCACGTGAGAGTTCACCCAGTCTCCTCCATCCTGGGAACAAGATTAGAATTCATGCTAAGTGCAACAAGTTAACATTACCAGTGACTTATAAGTTGATTTCTAACCTGTTCTGTAAATGCAATGAGAAGAGGAGAATATATTTCCTGACCAGTAGTTCTGCGCCATCTAGCCCCCTCTCCAAGTGGATCAATTCTAAGATAAAATTTTCCTTGAATCTGTTCACGGACAATAGAAGTAAGAATGCTTCTGCACAATTCCTTTCACTACTTCAGCTTCATAGTAATTTCATGTATAGAACGTATATTTGTAGTTTTTTAGAATAAATGAAAGAAAAGAAACATTCATAAAACAGTATGGATTTCAAGGGGAAAAGAAGAAAATGGAACTTTGGAATGGCTGAGATTACCACCAGCATAGTAGTACAATGGCATTGATACTCCTAGAGATACACTTCACTTAGACTCTGTATAAAGTATTATTTCTCATAATTACAAACACAATTTAACTACTATAATGGGGAAACTTCCTTTCTGTTCGTGCATCTTCTTTTGTGATTCAATTGTGCCTGATATAAACTTCCAAATATTAAGTCATAATCAGATATATATTTGAATGAAATAAGAGCTTACAATAAGGATGTTGAAGTAAAGATTCAGTCTACCATGTTCCAGATATTATACACTTTGGTTCAGTCCAACCCATATCAAGTAGAAGCTCATGATTTACCATTTTCCTGAGGTGACCTATGAGTACTTCCTAAAACGACACCCATTCAGAAATTATTCTAAACTTAGTACACTTAATTACTGAGTTTTCAGCTGAACTTCACGTGCAATAAAAAAGGTGCTTTTGATTTTGAATCTAAACTATTACATGCCAAGAGCCTCATTGTCTGGGCATCACTACATGACAATATTCCCCTCCCTCGTCGAAGAACCCTCTTTAGATTCGGAATGTCAGAATTAAGATTTGGATTATTTTGGTGATAAATCTTATGTTAGAAGTACTATTACATTCTATCTAGTAACAACCTGATTGGTGTTACAGGTAAGGCTGTAACTCATCTTAAGCTTGACCGGGTGGAGAAAGGGACATTTGATATACTAGAGTCGAAACCATGGCTTCTTAGGAAGGGTGCACTCAAGAGGAGAGCTACTACCACAATCTCAAGGGTTTAGGAAAACAGTTCTTGCTTGCTTCATTCTGATATCCCCTACATTTAAATAGACTTACATGACACTAATAAACTTAACCAACTATTAATGACTAACTTGTCGACAAACAACTCCTAAAGTCCAACTATCAACCCAAACATTCACACATAAAAAACACAAAAGACTTACAATGAAATGGGCACGACAATAACATAAAAGACCTCTAATGATAATACGTGCGATGACCCCTAACATCACTTCCCTCCTCCAAAATGAGCTTCTCCTCAAACTCAAAGGGTGACTGACTTCATGTGTCAAATTCATTTCATCAACATCTGGTTCATCTACTTCTAACCCAAAAAAAAACTTTTCGAATGATGTTCTTGTGTATAGGTTCGTCAGTTATAGAAAAACCATTTTGATTAGTGTTTGACATATTTGCATGTGACAAGCATCGAATATGTGGGGATTGGCTATCCCCAGGTCTATTAGCATGAAACCCCTTGAACATGTCTATGGTGAAATAGTTGTTTTGATCCATGTTTAATTGATTTTCATAAATCCTGGGTAAACTCATAACAATATCAAAGTTTGTGGATTCATGAAGTCCTATTGTGATATTGGAACTTGTTGCTTAGATAAGACTGACACAATGCGGTCTAGGAGAACTTGAAACCTCTCCCGATATTAGGGGTGCAAATAAAGCCCGGGCCCGGTTGTCGGGCTCGATTGTCGGGCCTGGGTCTGAGCCCGGTTAGGGCCAGGACAGGCCCAGGGGGCCTCCTCGGGCCCCCTATTTTTGCAAGGGCCCGACCTATGTATGCGCAGGAGGGTGCATCCCAGCTGTAAAGCTAGGAAACCACCCATCATTTGTTGTTGTTGGACGCCCGCAGAGCTGCTGCCAAACAGCAGTAGCTGTTAAAAGGCCGCTTTTAGTCGCCGTTTGATAGCCGCTAGCTGCCACTTGATTCCCTTTAGCCATATGGGAGGCCTGCCTAGCCAGGTCCAGCCTACGCCTGGTCTAGTAGGCTCTGGAAGGCCCCCCTTTTCTTAAGTATGTTTGGTCCCTAGTTAGGCTTGGTTTGCCTGGGGCCCGACAGGAATAAAGTCGGCCCTGCGCCCAGTTGGCTTTTTCAATGCCTACCAGATAATCATTAAAAGACCTTGTTTGCCACAATGAGAATAGTTTGCCAAGAGGATTGTTTCATAGTGGGGGACCGAAACGCATGTTGCACAACTTCTTAAATATTCTCTAAGTAATTCCAGATTTTTCCATCTGAAAACGAACATATCATAATTGAGCTCTCCCAAACGGTGGAAGGATGTCATGCAAATTCACTCTTCTATTGGTGTATGCTCATGAACAAAAATTGCTCGCATATGGTTATTCATTCCAATGAATCTTCCATTTTCTCATAAGTTGAGATTTCAAATTTAACATAACGGGGTGTGGAATGAGCTTCATGTCGCACCCACATATATGAGATGGAGGAGGCACGTGGATGCTACTTGCTTGTTCGTGTGTTGAAAAAAATGACTTGGATGACTAGTGTAAGACTATTGATCTTGTTCGAGAATGTGGCAAGCGTTGTCTGGTATCATGCCTCCGCTTCATGAGTTTGTATCTGTAGAGGTTTCAGCTGCCATAAGCATTTTCATCATGTCCATGAGTTGTTTCATCTGATTGTTGTCCATGAGGTAGAGAGATGGAGGGAGTTCTAACGGTCCAAGATAGGATCAGGGTGAGGATCACTTCAACTCAACAGAAGACGCCGCCAGTGGGCTACTCATGGTTCCATGTGATTTGCGGCGATTCCCAATGATGACACGTAAAAATAAAAGAGGCACACTTTTTTAATAAAACAATGAAAGTATTTTTGCTTTTTTGGCTCAATTTTTAAATATATCAATTCAATTAATTAATCAATCAAGTGATTAAAAATCAAGCAATCTTGACGGACAAAAGGCGCGCGATGACAGCAGGCCTCGATGAAACCTAAAAGACCCGGGTGTTTGTGGGCAGAAGGTAGTGACTCTGATGGAGAAGCAAAAGTGGCGTTTTTGGCTGGAGAGGTAACCATTGATAGGAACGATTGTTTAGAGAGGGAGGAGTGGTGTTGAGTGTTACGACGTGGGGTTCTTCAAGTATATGATGCATATAAGCGGCAATGGCGGGTTCCGTAGGAAAGATAATGCACGTCAGTGGCCATCGGGGATTTTTGTAGGTTCTACATGGAAGATGATGTGTTCGGGTGGAGGCGAAGGTGTACCCGGAAGGACGAACTCTTGATGCGTGGTTGAGGGCTCATGCTAACTATGTTATTAAAGGCACGCCTAAGGCTCCAGGCTCAGAGGTTTGCGCCTCCGTGCGCCTTTAGAATATAAAAGACGCGTCTGAGTGAGATTTTTGTTAATTTTTTTCTTCAAAAATTAAGAAAAAAATAATTTAGAACTTAAAAAGTTTTTATAGATTTAGTGTTTGTGAAAGATAATTGTAAGAACTCAAAAGGTTACCACATTGATTCTATTTTTTAAGAGATATGAATGATAGTAATGAATTATTAATTAATAAACTGGATGAAGAATTTGATTGAGAAACTGAATTGATATTTGATCCATACCTAATGAACTTCATCCATTTTATGTTCACAATAAGTTGTCTTCCTTGGTGTCTCCGATAATAAGCACTGCTATAATGACAAACACATACTTGATGACAGTGCTATTTTTGTTCAAACTCATCGGAGCAAAAACACCGCACCAAACAGACCCTGAAGCTCCCTCGAAGATTCCTACTTTCAAATGCTAGGAATTGTCCTTGCTTCGAAATACCATAGTTATGAATTCCTATGGATTCCTTAATCCACTTGAGAATACCAAAAGCTTTGTTGTCATTATTTTTGCAACTAAACTTAGCAAGTAAATGAAGCAACTAATTCTGATTCTTCTTCTTTTTTATTGGGATGCCCATTCTGAGTGATTCTTGATTTTGAAAGCTTTGAATTTCATCCAAAATAATACATAATAGTTTATACATATGTAAATAAAAACGGGCTTGATCTTTTCTTATAATAAATGAAATAGATTTGATGGGGTTCCCCCTGAATTTTCTAAGTCAAACAGGAAAAGTTCGGTTCAAGGACACGGGGGCAAGCAAATCCGGCCAAACCAGCCGCACAAAGCCGGACATCCCAAAAATGCCCAAGAGGAAGGCCGAACCCGCACACGCGCGGCCTGCGGGCGCGCACTGTTTGCGCCTAGGTTCCAAGACCCCTTTGGCCTTGGTGCGCCTTGCGCCTTTAATAACTAAGCATGCTAGAGATCATCGCTTTTGCGGGTTGTTCCAGAGAGTTTTGGCAAATTGTGAGCCTACTGAGGGAGCGATGCCAAGGAAGCATGTACGATCTTGTAATGAAAACAACGAAGGGATGAGAAGCTATGGTGGGGAATAGCCCACGGAGAAGGATCACTGCCGTGATACCAAGTTGTCACAATCTAACTTATAACTCTCCGGAAGCTCCGTCGTGGGTGGAGATGGTGGCTTTGGAGATACTATGAAGGTGGAACAATGGTTTCCCAGGCATGTTGTGCTCGGAACTATAGATCCCCCACAATCTAAAGGGTTTAGAAAATCAATTCTCGCTCACTTCATTTTAACATCCTGTACCTTTAAGTAAGCGTACATGGCAATAACATACTTAACCAACTATTAATGACTACATTTAAGAACATCTAATGACAAACTATCAACCCACACATTAATTAACCAAAAAAAATGAAATACACACAAAAATAAGTGGGCACGATGACCCATAACCTAAAAAGACCTCAAATTATAATGAGCGTAACGTAGGACGAATCTACATGTGACGGATGCGGGATGCCCTAACCCTAGATGCAACGCAACCAAAATCACAACGAATGTAATGAAACCACGACAAACCCTAAAATGAAGATGTGAGCGTATGTATACATGCCATCCGATAAACATATGACAGCTAACCATAAACTCTAATACGATGCTCGCGAGTGATTTAATCATGCAAGTATTTCCGATGCACAAATAATTAAAATATATTAATTTTAAATGCCTTGCAGGCCAATAAGATGTACACGCAATAAAAGAAGATCTAGCCAATGTTACTTAAAGCTCAATATTATAAAAAAATTTAAAACACATCCGTATAATGTAATAAATTTGAAAATAAATGCGAGCTTACCGAGTAATGGGGCTGAGGATGTAGGAGTGGAGATCCGGTGCTTGTAGGAGCGACAAAAACAATCTGGAGTGGCAATAGAGGTTGTATGGTGGTTGACGAAAGGAGAATAAGACTGTGGATTATGGAGGGGAGGAAGGGACAAATGTGGATTGGTATTGGCTGTAAAGGGGATTGGAAGGGGTTAGTTTTGAGATGAGGGTGATAGGGTAGCTTGAGGAAGCTGTTGGAGGAGGTATAAGGTGCTAGGCTGTTGTTGGCGTGTTGAATGTGGGTGGGAAGGGGGCTGGAGGAGGGAGAGAGGCGACAGTCGGGTTGGGTGGGGTTGCCGAAGGTAACTTGTAGTTCCGTTGAGGTAAACATAGGCAATCAGACAAGAACGGTGTTACGAATCCCTATGGAGCGAATGAGCGCGAAGGACGATCACCAGTGTGGCAGGTGTATCAACGCCGCGAGCGCGAAGCGCAACTTGCCGGCCTAGTCGACATGGTCGAGGGGCGTTATTTTATCTTTTATATTATTGTTGTCTTATTTTCCGATACTGTTATTTATGTTATGACCGAAGACTAAATAAGCCGGAAACTATGGTATTTTGGGCATTCTTGAATGAATTTGTAACTTTTGATTTTCCCTCCCTCTCTCCTCCTCTAATATCTCCACCTCCCCCTCTTCTCCTCTAATCTCTCCACCTCCCCCTCTTCTCCTCTAATCTCTCCACCTCCCCCTCTCTTTTTTTATAACCTAACATTTGGTTCGACCTGCCACCCTCCGGCTGCGGTCTTCGCTGCTCGAAAGTAATCGCGACTAGGGAATACCGCGACCGCGCTTCCGCCCGAACTCCCCCCGCCGCGCGACCCCGCCTCTTTGCTCGTTCCGGGTTCCAGATGCCGTCGCGCCACCCGCCCGTTTCCCAGACGCGGATCGCACCCCATGCAGCCCCAATCCGTCCGTGGTCGCACCTTCCAAGTTTCGCGATCCCATCGCCGGCCTTCGATGCGCCTATTGCGGCTCCAACGGGATTCCTTCTGCCGCCCTAGGTATTCCAGCGGGTCTCATTCTCCTTCCCTCCAACCGGTCGAGTGCATGCCCCCCAGTTGCGATCAATGGTCAACACCGACGCACCATCCTTTGTCGTTTGGAGGAACACGACAACTTGATCGCGTCACTGCAGGTCCTCATGCTACAAATGGATGTTAAGATCGAATCCCTCTTGGCTGTCTGCCCTACCACATCCGCGAAGTCTTCAACGGACTTGTTGTCCTTCCTCGAAGCCCCCCGGACCCATTCCATGCATCAACCCCCTTCCGCGGGCTCTCTCACCGGGCCCCAGTTTCTTTGATGTTCCCTCTTTCAACGACACCGATCCCATGGGATGGATTGCCCAGCCGAACAGTTCTTCGAGATACAGCAGTTCGCAGAGCCATAGAAAGGCAGCACGACCTTGATCGGTGTGGAGGGCTCCACCATCCACTGGGTGCGTTGGCTCTGAAAATCCAAACCGACCATGTCTTGGTCAGACCTTTAGCATGAGCTCATTCGTTGTTATGACACCTGCTACACAGGCTCCGCGATGGAGCGACTCTACGACGTCCGTCAGACGGGCTCCCTTGACGAGTACATCGATGATTTTATTGCCCTCGCAACGCATGTGCCAAGACTTTCGTCAGACCATTACCTCAGCTTCTTCATGCAAGGGATCCTCCCCCATAACTGTGCCCAAATCCACACCCACCATCCGTCGTTGATTGCAGAAGTCATGGATCTCTCTTGATGGAAGCAGAATTTCAGATCTAGCCACTGGACACGGACAAACCACCCCCCGTACCTCCGATGCGCCCAATCAACCAACCAGTAGTGGCCTATCGTCCAGCTCAGCTGGAGATACCCCCAGTTTCCCAGCCGAGCCGCACCACTGCACCGCAGTCCTAGGCCTATGGCCCACCCCAACTCTCCAATCAGGAATACCATGATCTGCACACCAAAGGGTTGTGCTTCCGCTGCAAGAAACCTTACTCTCCTACACACGCGTGCCCACTGAAAGACCTCTGGATCCTCATTGGCGAGGAGGAACCCGAGGTGACACTCGCGAACTTCGAGGCCCTCGAGTTCGATACGGTGACCGAGGACTCCCCAACGACCACCTTTCACCGTTTGGACCTTCAACTATTTACCCTAGGCGGATTCTCGGGCCCACAAACGATGAAGCTGCGGGGGACACTTCATGGGACATCTGTGGTGGTGATGATCGATGGTGGGGTGAGCCACAATTTATCTCTCAGAGCCTAGTGGATCTTCTAGCGCTGCCAGTATAGGTCGCCGAGTGTTTTTCGGTTTGCCTAGGGATGGTAAGTGGCGGGCTAAGGGTGGCTTGTCTGCGGTCCTCACTCTCACCATCGGCAGCAGCCCATTTCAGGCCTAATTCTATGCCTTTTCATTGGGCGGGGTGGATGTTATTCTTGAGGTGGCTTGGCTTCATACCCTTGGGGACGTCAACATCAACTGGGACCGCATGACTATGCGCTTCCTCCACAGGGCATGCTCTGCTTGCTGGAGGGCGATTCGGCGTTACTTTGTCAGTCTGTCTCCTTACGGTCGCTCTAAAAATCGACTGACATGGACTGTGCGGCCTCCTTAAGACACGTGGAGGGGCAGTCCGCCCAATGCTCTCCGACCGCTTTGGCGTTGCAGGCTATCTTGGACCTCTTTTCGGACGACTTCGTCGAGAAGACCCACATTCCCCTGACCAGGCCAACGGATCACCGCATCCCCCTGTAAGGGGGTGTGTCGTCCATCCAAATTCAACCATACCACTACGGACACGCTTAGAAGAGCGATATCAAGATGTTGGTGGGCGACATGCTCACGACAGGCATCATTCTCCCCAGCGCTAGCCCCTTCTCGAGTCCGGTCCTCTTGGTCCGCAAGAAGGACGACAGCTGGCGCTTTTGCCTGGACTATCAAAAACTCAACAAAGTCACCATCCCGGATATGTACCCTATTCCAGTCATTCAGGAGAACTTGGGCGAGTTACAGGGAGCAGTCTATTTCTCTAAGTTGGGCCTACGTGCTGGCTACCATCAGATATGGGTCCGAGAGTAGGATGTTCTAAAGACGGTGTTTCGCACGCATGATGGTCATTATGAGAACCTGGTCATTCCATTTGGCCTGACCAATGCTCCAGCAACCTTTCAGGCTACCATGAATGATCTGTTCCATCCAGTCCTACGAAGGTATTCTTCGATGACATTCTAGTTTATAGTTCATCTTGACAGGACCATTTGGACCATGTTCGGTTCACTCTCACCACTCTCCTAGAGCACTCTTTTTGTGTGAACCCTAAGAAATGCGTCTTCGGCCAGACAAAAATTAGTGGCACACAATATCAACAAACGACGTAGCTATGGATCCGGGCAAGGTTCAGGTCGTCCTTCAGTGGCCCACACCCCAATCACTCTGCCACGTCCGGGGATTCTTGGGTCTCACCAGATACTACTGTCGGTTCATCCGGTACTACGACAAGATCGCAAAACTTCTCTCCAATCTGCCGAATAAGTTCGAGACCAACATTTTTTAGTGGCCAATGGGGGCGGTCGCGACATTCTAGACCCTTCAGCAAGCCCTCAGCAACGCCCCCCGTGTTAGCCATGCCAGATTTTTTGCAACTCTTTGTGGTGGAGTACGATGCATCCGGCTCAGGTGTCGGGGCGGTTTAATGCAGGTGGGCCAACCCGTCGCCTATTTCAACCGTTTGTTTGCGGACACCGTACGTCCTCGCTCCGCATATGAGTTCTAGTTGATGTGGTTGGTTCTAGCAGTACAACATTTGCGGCCTTACTTGCTTGGCCGCCACTTCACGGTTCGGATAGATCATCACAACATGTGCTATCTCCTCCACCAGAAGATTGCGACCCCGACGCAGTAAGTTTGGGTGGTCAAACTCTTGGGGTACACCTTTGACATTGAGTTTCAAGCGGAATCGTCCAATCGGGCGGCCGACGCCCTCTACCGGCAGTCGCAGACGGTGAATTTGACTATCATTTCCCGACCGGTCTGGGAAGACGCCTCCATTCTTCAGCGCGAAGTTGCAACCGACCCCGAGCTCCAGTTGATTGGGGAAACCTTGCGGCGGGACGCCACCACCCGCCCACCTTACAGCCTTGTGGGCGACTGCCTCCACAAACAGGATCGTTTGGTCCTTTCTGCTTCCTCTCAACTGATTCCATGCATACTCTTCGAGTTCTATGCGACCCCAGAAGGGGGTCACGTGGGCGCCTTCGAGACGTATCGCCGCCTCGCCACCTCCCTGTATTGGCCGGGAATGTTCCAGCAAGTAAAGACCTTCGTCGCGGCCTGCCTACCGTGCCAACGAGCCAAGTACGAGGCTACCTTTCTTGGGGGCCTCCTCCAGCCGCTCCCCATTCCGACATAGGTCTGGGAAGACATCTTTATGAAATTCATTTCCCGGCTTCCTCGCTCCAGAGGGTGGGATTGCATATCGGTAATCGTGGACCGCCTCTCCAAGTATGCTCATTTCATCCTGCTTCGACACCCGATCACAGCTCCTGGAGTGTCCGCGGCCTTCGTTGACGGGTGGTCCACCTCCATGGGTTCCCTCGCTCCATTATGAGTGACTGTGACCCCCTCTTCCTGAGTTCTTTTTGGCAGGAGCTGTTCAAGATGCAAGGTACGCAACTTCGAATAAGCACAACCTATCACCCGCAGACGGGCGGACAGTCTGAGGTCATGAATCAATGCTTGGAGACCTATCTGCGTTGTTTTGTGTGTGATCACCCGCAGGCTTGGACTGACTAGCTTTCATGGGCAGAGTACTCCTTCAACACGTCCTTCCACTCTAGCATCAACACCACACAGTTTGAGGCAGTTTATGGAAGGCCTCCGCCCGTCCTCACACAGGTCGTGTCGAGCGAATTTGCGGTCGTCGGCGTGGACGACCTCCTCCGTGACCGCGATGTCATGCTCCGTCAACTGCGCCAACACCTCCAGCATGCCCAGGATAGGATGATGGCCTCAACAAATCACCACCGACGCGACGTCTAGTTCACTGAGGGTTAATCAACGTTTCTCAACCTCCGGCCACACCGACAGGTCACAATGACCCCGCAGAAACACTCCAAGCTGGCGACCAAATTCTACGGCCCCTTCGAGATCCTAGCCCGGGTGGGTATTTAGGCCTATAGCCTTCGCCTGCCTCCGGAGAGCCGCATCCATCCGGTGTTTCATGTCTCGCAGCTCAAGCGGGTGATCAGTGATCACTTAGTCGAGGAGGCACTTCCTCAAACGAACCCCGGTACCCCACCCAGCGGTGTTCCTTCCCCAGAGCATTACGGACACGGGCAAACTTCCCCGCGCGGAGCAGCCAGTGGAGCAGTTCTTGGTGGCTTGGCAAGACCACTCACTCTCGGAGGCGACATGGGTGGACCGAGCAGATATGCGCCACTAGTTTCCAGACTTCTACTTTGAGGACAAGATAAATTTCCCAAGGGAGGAATTGTTACGGATCCCGATAGAGCGGACGAGGGCGAAGGGCGACCACCTGTGTGGCGGGTGGATCAACGCCGCGAGAGCATCACGCGCAACTTGCCGGCCTAGCCGACATGGTCGAGGGGCGTTATTTTATTCTTTATATTATTGCTGTCTTATTTTCCGATACCGTTATTTTATGTTTTGACCGGCGACTATATAAGCCTGAGAATATGGTATTTTGGGCATGCTTGAATAAATTTGAAATTTCTGGCTTTCCCAGGGGATCTCGCTCAAATTATATAGGAGAGAGGCGTGGGCTTGTTAGGAATGTTGGGAATGAACAAAGACGACAACTAGAGGCGGAGGAGGGCGTCTGTACCAACGGAAGAGACCCTTAGCGTCCGCACCAAGGGTTGTGGGTATCGACACCCACAAATTGAGAAATTTTCGCAGAAACCATGAACCCATGATATCCACCTTGCAAGTCTGAGAAAAACATATAAGGGGAGGGTTAGGTTGAGAGGATTTGATGGCTCAAATTATCCGATAGAACAACATAACCTAACTCACACAATAGAGCTCCAAAAAACAATAAAGACAACATAAGAAATAGGAAAAATCGATCTGATCGCAATCATGGGCTTCAATCATCCGTCTGACAATCCAAAAATGCCGACAATAAAAAATTGCACAAATGGTGCGTAATTGATTCCTAGATTGTTCAATGCAAAAATAATTTGACAAAACGCTAAGACAAATATGGAATTGTTAGAAAAGCCCATGTAAAGGGCCCATTATTGTGTCCATGTTTTATTGCTTTCTCCTTCTTCTCCTCTTAGTTCCACATCATGTATATGATTTCTTCTCTCCCCTATATATATGTATTCTCTCTTTGTATTTACACACACAAGCAACACATACAAGTTTTGAGCTCTCTCAACATGGTATCAGAGGGAGCGGTCCGGTCACAGCGGTTTCCTCTTTTCTAACCGCCCCAACCATCCTCCTTCCATACCCGTCGGCTCTTCCGCGACTTCTCTCCTCTACTCGCTTCACCGGCTCTTCTCGTCGGCCTCCCTTTTTCTAACCGCATCCTCTCCCTCTTTCCCGTGGATCCAACCTTCCCCCCTTCTTATAGCCACTCTCTCTCTCGACCTGTGGGACCACTTCCCGGGTCATCCTTTCTCTATCCGCTGCGGGTTCGGTCTTACCCGTGCGGTTTCTTTTTCGCACCTGTCTGCGTCGTCTACTCGCGCGCAGGTCGCCCTTCTCTTCCCGCCGCGAGCTCTCCTCTTCGCTCGCGATCTTCTCCCTTATCTTCTCCCGCGCGGCTTCCTTGCTTACCGCGCGGCTTCCTTTATTCCCATGGTCTCTCTCTCCGTGGCGATTTCCGCACGTGGTCGCGACTTCTTCCCCTGCCGCTAGTGTTCTCACTCGGACCGTGCGGCCTGTTTCTTCTTCCCTTTCTCTCTCTTCCCGCACGGTTCCCTCTCAACTCGCGCGGTCTGCCTCCTTCTCGCCTCCCCGCGCGGACTTTTCTCTAACCGTTGCGGCCTCTCAACTTGTGTTTGAGCCGACCTCTCTGGTCACTCCCTCTCTGGCCGCTAGTTTTTACACTGTGACCGTGCGGATTGTTCTTCTGCACTCGGGTCGCGGCCTCCCTCTCCTTCTCGCCTGCTCTTGTCGCTGGAACTACCCGCCGCGGCTTCTTCTATAACCGTGCGGGCTTGTCGTACAAGAGTAGTCTTCCCGCAGCGTTCTCTCCTCCGGCGGTTTTCTTGTCTAACCGCAGCGACCTCTTCGGCCTCCATGGGTTCTTCTGCGGAATCTACCGGCCAGACGGCTAACACCTCTGCTGACCACCCGACCCCTCCTCCATAGCTCCGCAATGAGCTGCGGATCACTACAATATCCCTCTCCGGAAAGAAGAACTTCATCCCACGGGTGCACTCGGTTCGTCGAGTTCTACAGGCAAAAGGCCTTGGTCTTCATCTAACTCAGGGACCTCCGTCCCCTCTTACCGACGACTGGCTGCGCAATGACGGCCGCGTTCAGGCATGGCTACTCAATTCTCTGGAGGGTGAGCCCTACCAGATGGTCATGTACCATGAGACGGCCAACGCTATGTGGGAGGAGCTTCACTCATACTCCGACAAGGATAGCCTCCAGCACCTCTATGATATTATTACCGACCTTCAGGCTCTCGATGCTGGCGGGGCTGCAGACATGACGTCGTTTGTCGCTCGAGTCAAGACTCTTGCGGAGGCCTGGATCCAGCATCAGCCTGCTACTCCTGATCTTGCTGCACAACGGGCCCAAAAGGAAGCCGTCTGCGTTGCTATGATGATGGCTCGTGTTCCACCACATCTTCAGAGTATCCGAGCTCATGTCCTTGCTTCAGCCACTACTCCTCTCTCTGATGTGTGCTCTATGCTCCTTCGCGTACCATCGCCCCTGGATACTCCTGGCCCCTCCTCTCCGGCAGTTCTTCAGCAGGCCCTTCCCCCTTGCTTTCCTTACCTCCTTATGCTCGCGGTGGACGGTCAGGCTCCCGCGGACGGGGACGTGGGGGTCGGGGCCGCCCAAAGTGTTCCTATTGCGGCCGGGACGGCCACACTGAGGCCGTGTGCTACAAGAAAAATGGCTACCCTCCTCGACCGACCGCGGTTGTTGCCACTGACTCCTCCACCACTAGTGCCGACCTTGAGGTCGTTCGCCTCCAGCTACAGCGACTCCAGGGGCTTCTTATCCCTCCTTCGGCTTCTGTTGCCTCCACCTCCACTGTAGGTAGTGCTTGTTTTTCCTCTAGTCCGCGTTGGATCTTGGACTCAGGTGCCACTCATCACATCACTTTGTTGAGGCCCCACCGATACTCGGATGCTCCTCATCCGAAGTCTATCACTGTAGCTAATGGGGTGATTGTTCCGGTCTCTGGTTGCGCCGACATCTCCCTCGACCCCTCCATCTCTCTTCGATCGGCTCTTTATGTTCTGGGCTCTCCGTTTAATTTGTTTTCTGTTGGTCGTCTTACTAATGATATGAATTGCTCTATCATATTCACTCCGTCTACTTTTGTGATAAAGGATCGGCAGACGCGGATTACCATTGGTAGGGGTTGACTGCAAAACGGGCTCTACCTTCTAGACACCTCTCCTACCGTCCTCTCCTCCGTCTCCTCCGTTGATTGACATCGCCGTCATGGGCATGCCCCTCTGCCAGTCCTCCAGAAGGCGCTTCCTGATGTATCTCTCCCTGTTTTTCAGTGTGATTCATGTACTTATGGCAAGCGGCCGCGTTCTTCCTTTCCCGCTCATTGTACTAGGTGTGAGGACCCCATTTTGGACCCCACAATTTTCGGTATCTAAGCTACTTTTAAGACAGTTGTCCCAGGACGAAGTAAGGCTAGTGAGTATAAAATAATACACAAAATAAGACGTACCTCATAACTTGAAGCATTCCGTGAGTCTTTTCTATCAACACTTTTCTTTACGAACCCAAAACTATGCCAAGTACCTGCACCAAAAGGGGACGGGCTTAGTCATAACATATGACTAAGTGAGGTGCATACTTCTTTAATTGCTGTATACTAACAAATGCAAAAGCTTTAGCAACGCCATAAACATATATCTTTCGTAACCATTTAGCATACCTGTCCTGAAACTGTGTATCAATGTTATCTCTGTCATGTTAGTATTCATGAAAACTATATAAACAATGTAACTGTAATCCTATCTCAGTTCTATCTGTATAATCATTTTACATACCTGTATTGCCACCGTGTATCAACTTTATATCTGTCATATTAGTATTTATAAAACCATATAACCAGTTATCGAACAATTTACTCAGTAGCTCTATACTCGTATCAGTGTAATCATGAAACAATGTAAGCCATGAAACTGTAATCATGCAATTTATGTAAGCATTGTAACTGTAAAACTATGTAACTGTGAATCTATCTCAATTCCACCCATTTATTTATCATTCTTATGGTATCTTATATTTTAGGTCATGATAAGGATAACTATCACAGTATCAGTATCCATATCCGTATTTCAGTATTTCTGTATATCATTCTTTGGGCCCGACCCTTCCGGGTCATCAGTATACCAAAACCAGTACGTACAACACGCGTTTATGCCCTCAGGCTCGACTGGTTTGGCAATTCATCAGTATTTTCTATGCGCATTCCTGTTCAGTATACCCTTATCATTCCTATGCATCAATGCATTCTTATTTATGTTTGCCGTACATTTCATTTCTATACTTAGAGTTCATTTATTTCTTAATCCCTTCAGAAGCTAATCGTCTGCTTGCCTTTATAAAAGGCCATACATATGCGAGTAATCATTATCAGTGATGTACAAGTATTCCATGCTAACATAAGCGAGTAATCATGAGATTGCGATACTAATACTAATAGTGCACATAACTGAAAAAGAGGGCAATAAAGTTCGTTCAGGAAAATCCCAATGAAACTTATTAAAAAAACTATAAAACATAACTGGAAAGAGGATCAATAACAGCTAGCCCAATACAATACCAACCGACCAAGACACACCCGACAAGCTTAATAAAATTCCCATAGCTATCCGTTATCATTTATCAATTCTGCACAGTTAAACTCAACTTTCTCAGTGATCAAGTCATACTCATGCACATGCGACTACAGCCAGGAATAATTTCTTCACAATAACAGAAGGAGTAGCAACAACACCCGCAATAACTTCCACAAACTGAGTTCAGAACCAGATAAATAAGACCACAATCTCGGCATACCCAACAACCATCAACACTACCGGCCAACAACCGGTAACCCAAAAACACCTTTAGCTCTCATATATATAACCCTTACTTGCCTGATCATAAATCCAGCCCAAAATAAAAGAAACTATGAAAGATTAAGAGATATAGAGAGCTCACCGTGAATCTAGATGGGAAGAAATAGATTACCAGTGCAAACAACCCCTTGATGATCGGTGATTCCAGCAGCAGGTAAGCAATTCCCGTTTAAGATCGTGGTACAACATATGAAGAAGAGGAGAAGGGGGGAGAATGGCTCCGTTCCCGAAACCCTAGCGTCAACTCCGCCCAAAAAAACTCCAGGTGGTGGATATCAGATGCCTCTTGGGAAAGAAAACATATATTGGAAATAAATATTGGCATCACAGTTAACTCCACCGCCTTAAACATTATTTGAGTTAACCCCATAGGAACAACAATTTACATAAATCTTTAGCACAACCTCCGATCAGGTCAAGTTACTCTCAGGTAACTTAGCTAGTCCGGCAATAATGTGACAAAACCAAATCAAGCCCAAAAATCAACATGTATGCATATACGAGAAAATGTTATAGCCAATATCGACACTGATTATTTATTTTTTTCCTCATAGGGGACATTAATTGGTTTTAAAAAGAGAATATGACTTGCACAAATTATGTTGCGCGTCACAATATTACTATTACCACACCGATTTATATAACTGTAAACGTATGATTGTTTGTCTTAGAATTTGGGTCGTTACAAATTCTTCCCCTCTTATAAAGATTTTCGTCCCCGAAAATATATCATGGTAAGTCTATTTACACTTCTCTAGTTATTCATTTAAGCCATTTTCTCGCTCACATGTTCACTTTTTCCCGGGTCGTTTACTCAAACTTATAACAATCATGCAATGTGTCATATGATATAAAGCATGATATAGTTATGTAAACTTTATAACTTTATCATTTAGCATTTTAATCCCAACATACAGGATATCCGTGGAATTGCACTTAGTATTAATCTTTCAATTTCATTAACCGCTATAACAAGTATTGCCCTTCATACACATAATTTCACTCACGTACCTCATATTTATTTAACTACTTGTGCTCAATGCCGCCATCGTGTCACATAACCATCATAATTGTTTTTCATTATTTTTCGTTGGTCAAAGCAATATCGTCCTGCGTTCAACTCTTTAAGTTGTAAATGTACAATACAATTTTTGATTCTTTACAATGCAATATATCACTTTCAGTACTTCTGCTCGTCCTTATTCAATTCAATTTATATTAAGTTCCTTCAGTTCAAAGAAATTATGATACCGCCACATTTAATACGAAAATATCGCACCTTTCATGAAAACTCTTTTACGCGCAACAATATCCTATGTTATGCCTAGCGTGTTGAGTCAGATTATCGGCATATGGTTATGACTTTTCATTTTCCATACATACTTCTTTTAACTGCCTATTTATCTAAGAGATAAACCGTCATTTGCTTTTCTTCGTTGCAAGTTACATATCTTGTTGAGCTTTGATCTGTCTTCGTATATCACATGCATAATGGTCTATATTCGATATTTATCATGACAATTTATTGCAGTTTCTTCCGATGTAGATCATAACTTGATACCAAGGCGACGTACTAATGATAACTATTAATTTAGAGTCATCTTTCTTTATAATGACTCAACGTAATTTGACAATTTAGTTCATTTGCTCTTTCATTTCCAACAGTAAACGGACTTCTCTACCAGCTCGGCACACCAATATGAACTTCGTCTTCGTTGACGCAATATTATATCTTCAAACTTTCCTCTACAGTAATTACTGTATAACCGAAAACATGTAACTGTTTCTTTTTACTTGTTCCTTCCTTTTTCGTCGTTCTGCCCATCTCACTTTCATTCAATACTGTTATTATTTCTTGGGTTCATTACATATAACTTTCACTTGCATTCCTTCATTTTGAATCACTACAATTTTATCGGTCAGCAAGCCACCATAAGCAACAAGAATACTATAGCTCTTTTAGATTTCTTTCTTAATCACTATTTGACATTTGATCGTTTCCTTTACGTAAAGCTCTCGCCATGAACGTTAGTAACATTAAATCCTTGTGAATTCATTTTCACACTCGTCACCTCAATTTACGTTGGATCGATTCCGTAAATGCGACGTCTATGTATACTCTTAACGTCATATCATGTGTAAATATTCTGTACTCACTACGGCCGAACTTCTTGAAAACCTGGCTCTGATACCATTTGTGAGGACCCCATTTTGGACCCCACAATTTTCGGTATCTAAGCTACTTTTAAGACAGTTGTCCCAGGACGAAGTAAGGCTAGTGAGTATAAAATAATACACAAAATAAGACGTACCTCATAACTTGAAGCATTCCATGAGTCTTTTCTATCAACACTTTTCTTTACGAACCCAAAACTATGCCAAGTACCTGCACCAAAGGGGACGGGCTTAGTCATAACATATGACTAAGTGAGGTGCATACCTCTTTAATTGTTGTATACTAACAAATGTAAAAGCTTTAGCAACGCCATAAACATATATCTTTCGTAACCATTTAGCATACCTGTCCTGAAACTGTGTATCAATGTTATCTCTGTCATGTTAGTATTCATGAAAACTATATAAACAATGTAACTGTAATCCTATCTCAGTTCTATCTGTATAATCATTTTACATACCTGTATTGCCACTGTGTATCAACTTTATATCTGTCATATTAGTATTTATAAAACCATATAATCAGTTATCGAACAATTTACTCAGTAGCTTTATACTCGTATCAGTGTAATCATGAAACAATGTAAGCCATGAAACTGTAATCATGCAATTTATGTAAGCATTGTAACGGTAAAACTATGTAACTGTGAATCTATCTCAATTCCACCTATTTATTTATCATTCTTATGGTATCTTATATTTTAGGTCATGATAAAGGTAACTATCACAGTATCAGTATCCATATCCGTATTTCAGTATTTCTGTATATCATTCTTTGGGCCCGACCCTTCCGGGTCATCAGTATACCAAAACCAGTACGTACAACACGCGTTTATGCCCTCAGGCTCGACTGGTTTGGCAATTCATCAGTATTTTCTTTGCGCATTCCTGTTCAGTATACCCTTATCATTCCTATGCATCGATGCATTCTTATTTATGTTTGCCGTACATTTCATTTCTATACTTAGAGTTCATTTATTTCTTAATCCCTTCAGAAGCTAATCGCCTGCTTGCCTTTATAAAAGGTCATACATATGCGAGTAATCATTATCAGTGATGTACAAGTATTCCATGCTAACATAAGCGAGTAATCATGAGATTGTAATACTAATACTAATAGTGCACATAACTGAAAAAGAGGGCAATAAAGTTCGTTCAGGAAAATCCCAATGAAACTTATTAAAAAAACTATAAAACATAACTGGAAAGAGGATCAATAACAGCTAGCCCAATACAATACCAACCGACCAAGACACACCCGACAAGCTTAATAAAATTCCCATAGCTATCTGTTATCATTTATCAATTCTGCACAGTTAAACTCAACTTTCTCAGTGATCAAGTCATACTCATGCACATGCGACTACAACCAGGAATAATTTCTTCACAATAACAGAAGGAGTAGCAACAACACCCGCAATAACTTCCACAAACTGAGTTCAGAACCAGATAAATAAGACCACAACCTCGGCATACCCAACAACCATCAACACTACCGGCCAACAACCGGTAACCCAAAAACACCTTTAGCTCTCATATATATAACCCTTACTTGCCTGATCATAAATCCAGCCCAAAATAAAAGAAACTATGAAAGATTAAGAGATATAGAGAGCTCACCGTGAATTTAGATGGGAAGAAATAGATCACCAGTGCAAACAACCCCTTGATGATCGGTGATTCCAGCAGCAGGTAAGCAATTCCCGTTTAAGATCGTGGTACAACATATGAAGAAGAGGAGAAGGGGGGAGAATGGCTCCGTTCCCGAAACCCTAGCGTCAACTCCGCCCAAAAAAACTCCAGGTGGTGGATATCAGATGCCTCTTGGGAAAGAAAACATATATTGGAAATAAATATTGGCATCACAGTTAACTCCACCGCCTTAAACATTATCTGAGTTAACCCCATAAGAACAACAATTTACATAAATCTTTAGCACAACCTCCGATCAGGTCAAGTTACTCTCAGGTAACTTAGCTAGTCCGGCAATAATGTGACAAAACCAAATCAAGCCCAAAAATCAACATGTATGCATATACGAGAAAATGTTACAGCCAATATCGACACTGATTATTTATTTTTTTCCCTCATAGGGGACATTAATTAGTTTTAAAAAGAGAATATGACTTGCACAAATTATGTTGCGCGTCACAATATTACTATTACCACACCGATTTATGTAACTGTAAACGTGTTTGTCTTAGAATTTGGGTCGTTACACTAGGAGCTCTGCTCCTTTTGATTTACTGCACTCTGATGTTTGAGGTCCTTTCAAAATTACTAGTATCTCTAGCTATCGATATTTTATCACCTTCATTGATGATTATTCTCGCACAACATGACTTTACTTACTTCGTGATCGCTCCGAGCTTCCTCGCGTGTTTCGCAACTTTATACTAGAGACTCGAACGCAATTCTCCACAACCATTAAAACGTTGTGCACCGATAATGCTCGAGTACACAAGCCACGAATTTGCCCATCTATGCGCAGAGTTCGGTATTGTTCATCAAACCTCCTGTGCCTACATCCCCCAACAAAATGGCATTGCCGAACGAAAGAACCGCCACCTCCTTGACGTCGCCCGTTCCCTCATGCTTCAAATGCATGTTCCGAAAATCTACTAGAACTTTGCAGTATCCACCGCCTGTTTCCTCATCAACCGTCTCCCTTCCTCGGTGCTTAACCATGCCACTCCGTTCAACCTCCTATTTCCCTCAGCTCCAGCCTTCCCACTCACACCTAGGGTCTTTGGTTGCACCTGCTTCGTCCACCTCCTCGGACCGTCCTCGGATAACCTGGATCCCCGGGCGGCCAAACATATTTTTGTCGGCTATTCTCGTACTCAGAAGGGCTACGTTTGTTATTCTCCCGTTACCCGGAAGGTCACCGACTCCGCTGATGTTATCTTTCGGGAGGATCAACCTTTCTTCTCTTCCGCTCTAGCCACTCCTTCCCCACTGACATCTCCACCACCACCCATATCTCGCCCTGTCATTCCCGCTACTACGTCTTTTTCCCCGGTTCTTTCCGACCCTGCTCATGCTCCCTCCAAGCCACAAGTTATCCGTGTCTACACTCGCCGCCAACCTCCTCGTTCCATTGCCTCTCTGCAGTCGGCCTCGACCTCGGCTACTCTGTGCCCTGCTGATCAGGTATCTGCCTCCACTGCTCATCCTCTGGCGAACTGTGTCTCCTTACATCGCCTATCTCCCCACCTGCACACCTTTACTACTTCTCTTTCCTCCATTTCAGTCCCTAATTCTGTGCAGGAGGCGCTACAACATCCTGCCTGGCGAGCCGCCATGGAAGAGGAAATGGCTGCTCTCTGGGCCAATCAGACCTGGACTCTTGTACCACTTCCTCCGGGTCAGCAATCAGTTGGGTGTAAGTGGGTCTTTGTCATCAAGCATGCCGCTGATGGGACGATTAATCGATTGAAAGTTCGACTGGTAGCCCGGGGCTTCACCCAAAAGCCAGGGTTGGACTATGAAGAAACATTCTCACCAGTGGCTAAACTCAACACCGTTCGGGTCCTCATCTCCGTCGCTGTCCATCGCCGGTGTCCCTTACTGCAACTGGATATTAAGAAAGCTTTTTTGAATGACGACCTCCAGGAAACAGTGTATATGCAGCAACCTCCCGGGTTTGAGACCACAGGGGAGTCTCAGGTGTGTCACCTTATGAAGGCTTTGTATGGCCTCAAACAATCCCCACGGGCATGGTTCGATAGGTTCAGTAAGGCCCTTCAGGAGGTTGGTTTCACTCGCAGCTCGGCAGAATTCTCATTGTTCACTCGTCACCGGACAACGGGAACGGTTCTTCTATTAGTCTATGTTGACGATATCATCATTACGGGAGATGACTCGAAAGGAATACAGGAGGTCAAACAACATATAGACACTGTTTTTCAAACAAAGGATCTGGGGCCCCTTCGGTATTTTCTGGGTCTTGAGATTGCTAGACGGCCAGATGGCCTCGTCCTCTCCCAGCGGAAGTACTGCCTCGACCTCCTTCATGATGCGGGTTATTCAGGTTGTAAGCCGATTAATACCCCGATGGATGTTAATCACAAGTTATACGCTAAGACATCAAACTCAGATCTCTTACTCGAGAACCCAGAATACTATCGTCGCCTAGTGGGAAAGCTGATCTATCTCACAATAATCAGACCAGATATCTTTTTCGTTGTTGGTATTGTCAGCCGGTATATGCATTCCCCTCGAAGATCTCATCTTCAGGCCATTGAACGCATTCTCAGATACCTTAAAACGTCTCCTAGTCAAGGTTTGGTATACAAAATCTCATCTTCAGCTCCAACATTGATTGCTTATTCTGATGCTGATTATGCTGGTTCACTTGATGATCGGCGATTAACCAGTGGGTTTTGCACATACTTTGGAGGTCACTTGATTACCTGACGAAGCAAGAAACAAGCAGTTGTTGCTCGATCGTCAGCTGAGGCAGAATACCGGGCAATGACTTCGGTAGTTTCAGAACTAACTTGGCTTGAAAGTCTTCTTACCGATCTGGGTGTAAAACTTCCTTCCCCAACTCTTCTCCTCTGTGACAGCCAAGCTGCTATACACATATAGCCAAGAACCCGGTCTTCCACGAGAGAACAAAACATATTGAAGTTGATTGTCACTTCATCAGAGAAAAGGTTCAAATGAGGAAGATCTCCCTGAAACATGTTCCAGGGACAGAACAAGTTGCGGATGTCCTCACAAAGGCTCTTTCCAGTACCCTCTTCTATCAGTGCTTGTCCAAGCTTGGCGCTTACGATTTGTACGCTCCAGCTTGCAGAGGAGTGTTAGAAAAGCCCATGTAAAGGGCCCATTATTGTGCCCATGTTTTATTGTTTTCTCCTTCTTCTCCTCTTAGTACCGCACCATGTATAGGATTTATTCTCTCCTTCTCTCTCCTATATATATGTATTCTCTCTTTGTATTTACACACACACGCAATACATACAAGTTTTGAGCTCTCTCAACCGGAATATTAACTAAAGGAATTATAAAATAAGAATAAATAAAAGATCAATTTGATATGGTTCTCTGAATAGCCAAAATGACAATCTCCTTAATCTTGAGCAGACAAAAATCGTCCATCCCAAATAACTTATAACCTCAATGCTTACCATTCGCATTGTCATCCTAGCATCTTTCTATCAATATTCTTATAGTTTAAATTTCCTCATTTGCGTGAATTCACCATCTTGATATTTGTTGGAAATCAAAATTCCTTGATTAATTCATTCAAAGGACACTCCTTAATCTATAAGAGTGTGGCAGGTAATAAACATTTCATAGTAGGGATAGGCAGATGTCCTAGACAACAATGCCAGGAATCAAATCAGAAGACGGAGCCACATGAAGAGCTTGCGGAGGAGGAACCGAGTTGGAGAGATCAAACAGACAAAGACCTTTGCACAGTCTACCAGAGCTAATCACCGTCCAAGTCTTCAGGTCCTGAAAGATACGAGAAGCGGGGGAAAATGTCATTGAACCATTCATAGAGTTAACCAAGTGACTAATAGAAAGAAGGTTACGAGTAAACTTAGGAACATGAAGAACTGAAGAGAGGGTGAGGGAAGAACAGAGAATTGGTCCTTTTCTGGTAATAGAAGAAGATGATTAATCAGCAAAGCTCACTTTTTCTCTGCCATACAGGAAAGTAGGATACAAAACCTGGGGCAGAGCTGTCACATGATCGGTTATGCCGGAGTCGATGATCCACTGGGGGGGAGCAGATGGTAGCTGAATGTGCACCTGGGATCCCCTGGTGGGCATACTAGGATGAGGAAGAAGTAGATTTCTTAGAAGGTTGACCATGCATCAGAAGATGGAAAGCTTGAGTCTCTTTGAAATAAAGAGCAGAAGGAGCGCCAAGAGTAGCAGGACAACCATGGGGAGCAATGTGTTCAAATGCATCTGAGAGAAGCACAAAATCTGGAAGGAGGTGGTCAGTCTTGAGAACGACCATAACTACGACCACCACGAGAGGCAGGGACTCCTCTTGGAGGGGGAAGCAATGAAGTATGGAGCTAATGTCCCTAGAATGGCAGGCCTTCCCGCAATAATCGCACATTAAATGATCCTTCTCAGCAGACTTGGGCCTAGTGTCAAGAGAAGGATGCCCACTGGAGCTGAACTGAGCAGCAAGAGCAGAGCCCTCCAAGCCATATTCAGAAAGTAATGTCTGTCGACAATCAAATTCTTGTTGAGCAAGGCTGTAAACTTTAAGCAGAGAGGGAAGAGGATAACGCCCAAGAATCTAAACATTAATAGGATCAAAATCACGGTGCAGATCATGAAGAAACTCAAAGATCCGGTTACGTTCCTCTTGAGCCTGAATAAATACTTCATCTTCTGGAGATAAAAGAGTGAGAGCATCAAAGTGATCATACTCTTGATAGAGCTGAGTGAACTCCAAGTAGTAGGCGAAGGGGGAACGATCGTCTTGCCTCAAAAGGAATATCCTTCATCGTAGTTGGAAAATATGAGCAACATTCCCAGGAGCTTACAAATATCAGCCACAGTGTCGAGGGACAGGTAATTAAGAGCGATAGAGTCCTGCATAGAGTTGAGCAGCCACGACTTCACCAAGGAGTTTTCAAACTCCCATTGAGGCCAATCCGTAGACGTTTGTGCGGGTTGTTCCGCTAACATATCCAAATATACGATGGATTTTGAAGGCAAGAGTGATGGAACAAGCCTACGAGAGGTAGTTGGTGTCATCAAGTTTCATGGTGGTAATATGAGGAGTCCTATGGTCATGGGTTGCGCAACCAGAGTCCACAGTCGACATTGAAGTGGAAGCAACACGAACACCAGAGGACTTATTTGTGAATCAACATTCTCATCCATAGCAATTCAAAGAAACCATGAGATCACAGAAAAGGAGAAGGGACGCATCCCTAGGTTTTTCTCATAGAAAGTGAAGAAACCAAAAAAGGTTTCGACGATGGAACCAAGCAAAAGAAGCAAATTGGGTAGAGGATGAGGAAGAACCATCCTCCACAGAAGAAAGGACAGACGCCGAAAAAAAAGCTCAGGGCCTCATGCATCCAGCGCCTGAAAGGAGCGAACAGTACGAGAGGAGAATTGGCTCGGGCGAGGGAAAGAAGAGCGTGAAAACAGGAAGGAACAGAGAAGGATGTGGGGAGAGGCGAGTGGGATCAGCTGAACGACAAGCAGCGAGCGGAGAGCGAGATGGAGCGGAAGAGTAAGTGGTGAGCTAGCGGGAGCGAGAGCGCGATTAGGTCGGCTCTGATACCATGTTGGAAATTAGAATTCCTTGATTAATTCATTCAGAGAACACTCCTTAATATATAGAAGTGTGACAATTATAATGGAAATACAACAGGAAAAAAACTATTAAACCATAAACTCTAGCAATATTATTGTTTCCAGTGCCCTCCTATTTGTGATATCTCAATGCTTATAAAGAAGGATGCTCAAAGGGATCCTAAATTTTAGTAGATGGTTCCTTCTTGATGGAATTACATCAAGAGGATGATCCTACCTTTGAAAGCAGAAATGAAAAGTAAATATGTGTCCCATCATCTAAGATGGATAAAATTTAAAGAACTACGAGCTTATACAAAACAAATTTTGGATGAATGTACAATGGTTGACATCTGGTTCATATATAAAAATTATGAAGCTTTTTTTCTAGAAAATAAATAATATGAGTTAAAAAAAAGGAAAGGACTAATGGATTAATATCATCAGATAAGATAGCCCTTGTTTCAGGAAGAAGTGATGCACACAAACAATAGGATAGAATTTTACCTAACTAATCAAATAATTTCCAGTGCATAACTTGCTAAAAGTCTCAATTAGATTAATACTGGAGGAGGATAATGATTATTCATGCTCTAACTTAAAATTAGTTCTTTAAGCCTGTTTCCGGGGATTTATGGATCTGACATTAAAGAATAATAAGGCAGCTTGATTGATTAAGATGGGAAGGTGTGCACAATATAAAACCATAAAAATTGTTATTTACAAATAAAACGTTGAAAAGGAAACAAAGAAATTTCTTACTGTTAGTCCTGTACATTCATCATTTACACAAACTGTTTCATTGAGAGCCTCAGCCACTCCTTTACCATCATCATGAAGCAGCCTCCTACATGAATAGCGGGGGCTTATCTGAATCAGACGCCAATAAACAACTAACAAGAATCAAGAGAAGAGACTTCAATTAGTAAGGTCGGTGAATGGGCTAACAGTATAAGTACTGCTTTAAATAGCAACCGTGCTTTGGTAAGAATATTCTTTGCTCTCAAAATATTGCATAATCCGTGCTAACAGTTCAGAGAATAAATAAAAGGGTAAATAAAATATTCTCCATTATATATATATATATATATATATATATATATATATATATATATATATATATAAATATATTTATATATATATATATATATATATATATATATATATATAAATATATAAAATATGGGCCTTCTGCCAACACTCTCCCGCAAGCTAGAGTATACAAGTTGTAGGCATCAAGATTGGAAAGACACTGCTGGTATAGTGAGTGAGGCAAGGTTTTTAGTAAGAACATCTGAAACTTGATCCGTAACAGACACATGTCGTAAAATCAATCTTCGATGTTGAACTTTTTCTCGGACAAAATGACAGTCGACTTTGATTTGTTTTGTGCACTCATGAGACACTAGATTTTCAGCAATATGGATAGCAGCCTGGCTATCACAAAAGAGAGTGGGCGGTGATGGAAGTTTCACTCCTAAATCAGTAAAGAGACTCTCTAGCCATGCAAGTTCAGAAATGGTTGCAGTCATAGAACAACGCTACATTGTGCTTGAGCATTACATCATTTAGATCCCTCCATGATGCTACACTTGCATTCACCCGTTAGAGTTTCGTTAGGATACATACACACCCTTTACATCTGTCATGTGTCAATAATTTCTAGAAATCAGTGCCAAGGGTCTCGAAGAATCGGCACCATGAAAATACCTCCGAATTCTAGGAAAAAGCGACCAAAATCTGTGATCCCCTCCAAACAAGCCCCTACACTCGTTTAAATACACAAAGACCTCGAGGGCAACCATCATGAACAACATAGATCGCAAGATCAAATCGATTGCCCAAGTTCACTAAATAAAAATGCTAAAATAAATAAAAATGCTAAAAATAAATAAAAAATACATATAAATATGGAAACATCATTTTGAATGCGATTGCAAACTTAAGTAATGTCAAATATGATAGGTAACAAATTAGCTCTGAATGTGCACAAAAACTTGAGCACCAAAGTCTTGTTGATTCTCATCACATATCTTTAATAAGATGAATTGATAAATAATAATATCACCCGCAATAAAAGTACATATTATCTACTCGAATTGACAATGAACTGGACGGAAAGTTGCCAAGTTATGCAGAAGACAAAGGATCAATGCAGCAAGGAAACATATCCTTTAAGCCAAATGTCATAACAAAAAGATTTTGCCTAGATACATTTTTAAAAAAGGGAGACTTAATGAAAAGGGGGGAAGCCTAATAGCCTATACTTGCATGATAAAGATAAAAAGCATAGAATACCTGTGAAGCATCAATTCAACTTGTCCATCCTTTATGCTGGAGCCACCCATAGATCGATCTACCAAGAGAGAGAGTTCTGTGTGTTCATCTTTAATGTAAATTCCAAGATTAATCTGTAAACAAATATGTTTCATAAGAAAAGGTAAGGGGACTCTGCTATATACATTAAACCTTTGGCTAGAAATTTGGTGACTTGAATTCTGTACCTGAGTATCAGGCCCCAGAGCAATGAAAATAGCTCATTAAAACATTACTTTCAGTTTGAAGGATAAATGATGTTTAGCAAGTGTTTTGAAAATATAATTTCAAGTGCAAAGCATGAAACATGACACAATTTAAATTAGTAAATTGCACAATATCGACCCCAATCAGGTATTATATTTGTTGGATTTATCGAGTCAATGTCGCTCTATTAGTCAATTAGTGTGTGAGTAAGTTTGCTCCCACATTGTTTGTTTGTATTTGAGTCCCTCATGTAATGCTTTAAATATCTCATTTGAGGAAGAATAATATGTACTTGTTACTTTCTTTTTCTCCTCTCCAACATGGTATCAGAACCCAAGATCTGAAGCCCTAATTTTTTTCCCACTGCTACAAGCTTCCACCCCTCGTTTCAACCCCGTATACCGCGCTGCTAAACCCCTCAGTCGAGCAGCTTCCCTCCCGCTCCCGTGGATGAGATCGTTCTTTTATCCTATCGACGGGAGGGGCTTCTACTCTGGTTCTCGAGTGGCACCTTCTCTTGTCCTCCTCGATCCCGTCACTAGAAAGAGCGCTTTCCCCCATCGTTGTCAACGCTAGAGGGAGCAGACCTTAATCCCCTCGTCTACGTCGATTGGTGTAGTCGTCCCCTCGTCTTTGATCACTGCAGTCATCTGTCGGCTCCTTCTATCGACGGGAGCGGTCCTTCCTTGCGTCGCTAGGGGCAACGACATCGACTATCCTTCTTATACTGGCTACACCCATCTTCTGTCTACGCTCTATCTGTAACACCCCTTTCCAGTATTTCAGAAATCAGCCGTCCGGCCGGGTCAGCGATATAAAGAAAACTAGGAAACAGTATTAAAAACTAATACACAGCAGGTGAAGAAGCATTTACTAAAAATTTACAAATTGGTATCAGAGGGAGGTTTAGGATCCCTGGAACCTAGAAAGAATTCACAGAGCCATATGATTGTGTAAGAGTAAACTCTTGTTAGTAGAGTATTTTAAGTGGTGTTTAAGTCCTAGTTTTCGCTAGAATACGAAATAAAATTGCTAAGCCAGATTTCTCAGATACTTGTTAAATAATTACATTTCTTTTGTATGTTCTATCAGACACCACGAGTTAGTGAACCAGGTGAATCTTCACGTCAGGACCCTGTTCCTAATGCGACCATGGGAGACGCTGCCGTGCCACAGGTACCACCAGTTCCAGCAGCTCCAGAGGGCACTGCCATAGCGTCTCAGATTGCCAAGGCGGTCACTATTGCCTTGATGGAGTTTCAGAGAGGACTGGCTGCAGGGTTTCCAGCTCCAGTACAAGTACCAGTCCCTGCACCAGCTCCTGCCCCAGCACCCGTGGAGATGACCCCGATGGACACAGATGATTGGATAGCAAACACCAGAGACTTGCTGTGTATTAGTTTTTAATACTGTTTCCTAGTTTTCTTTATATCGCTGACCCGACCGGACGGCTGATTTCAGAAATACTGGGAAGGGGTGTTACACTATCTTCGTTCCCGTCGACAATCCCGACCACTATTCCCATCGTCTATCAACGCTATTCTGCCAGTTGATCCCATCAAGCTTCCCTCTGCATCTTGTCAGAGCTCCCGACATCTTCTATCCCTACTCATCATCAGCAATCCCACCTCTTTGTGTCTTCTTCCCTGGCTGCTCTATCGACAATGGCTTATGTTGTTATTCTATGCCAATCTCCCCGCCTCGAGCTTCTGTCGATTCCTGCTGCAGATCCTGAGATTCTGCGCCTCTATGGGTTGTTCATTGCTGCTGTTTTGGAGCCTCCACTCCTCTCACTGTATGGAGCTTCCAACTCCAGCCGCTGATCTCTTTCCCCTTCATTTGTTGGAAAATTCCAGTCGCTTTCGGCCGCGGCCTTCCTGTCTCTGATGCTTTCAGCTGCTGCTACCCCTTCCGGGGTGTTGATCTCTTGTCGATGACGATGCCTTGTGTTGATTTGGTCATTTTTATGTGTTTTTGTGTCTTTAAATGTTTTTGCTTGATTATTGTTAGTGTTTGTTACGTGCGTTGTTGTTATAACTATATGCACACGCTTTTCATGTGAAGGGGAGTGTTGGGATGAAGGCGACCCGAATGATCGTTCCCGACTTTTTCGCCTTCGTTCCACACAACCTCCAGGCTTATGTTGTTTGTGTCTCCTCATATTTCTTTCGATTGGTCGTGTGTTGGAACGCGATTGATGTTGGTATTCTAATCACTGCGGGTTGTGTCCCGTGGGACATGTCATGCGGGACTGGATCGTGTGGGACCGCCCTTTGTGCGGATTATCCCTGGTTACCTGGTTGATGATTTGTTCTACATCTTTGGTTCTCTTTCGCATGTTGTGTGTGTAGTTGATGTTGGTTGACCGATTTCCAGCAAGTCCACGTCGTGTGTGGGTCCTGCGTCGTGTGTGGGTCAACGTCATGTGTGGCTATGTCCCCGACTTGATTCCCCAGATGGAATTTCCCCCGGTGGCTTGTCTGATGTTTTGTCCCGCATGGCCTACCTCCATTGCCGTTATTTGATGTGTCAAAGATGCAGGGTCACCCCTTCAGTTTGAGGGAGAGTGTTGGATTTATCAAGTCAATGTCGGTCTATTAGTCTATTAGTGTGTGAGTGAGTTTAGTCCCACATCCCACATTGTATGTCCATATTTGAGTCCCTCAAGTAATGCTTTAATTATCCCCTTTGTGGAGGAATAATATGCACGTGTTACTTTCTTTTTCTCCTCTCCAATAATATTAAAATAGTAATTAAGCATGATAATATAAACTAAATGAAGTACATTAATAATAATAAAAAAGCCCTGGAAATCCATAATAGTCAGTACGATAAAGCCAACACGAAAATTGCTGAATTGAATGCTGATATTTGATGTTACATCAATAATACATATAAACACCATTATGAACAAAATAATTTATCATGCTAGAAGTTCTTGCTCACAGAACTGAGCCTAAGTGGCCGGGGATGAGAGATCCTGCATGTATCTGTTTTGAAAATCCTCGTCAGGGAGGACATAATGAAGGAAGATGCAAAGAAGTCCAGCAGGGGATGCAAAACTGATCAAGAGAGATGAAGTATGGCAAGCCAGGAAATGAAAGCAACGGATTAGCCCATCAGGTGTAGGAGCATGGAAGAGGTGCCCACATGAGCAATAATAAAAGTAATTGCAAGGAAATCATAAGTGTGAGTTATGGTACAGCATACAAACTACAAAAATACTAAGTGGAATGATGCCTCTACAGTCTTGACCTGAGAATATGGATGGGGAAGCCTTATGGCATTGATAGGATGATTGGGGTTAAAGCCTGTTGATGTAATGTTATGGGGCCACACAGTGGGTAATGGTGTGTGTCAAGGATGATGTGTATCTTTTATTGCAGTGTATCTTTACTTTTCCGCGTTGATTGTATTTCACGTACTTTTATTACATGCGCATTATGTAGACTGAGTGACGGGCATTTTTGGTAAATATTGAGAAATCTTTTCTCTCAATATATATAAGGTGAGGAGGTTGGGCTTGATGGGTTATCAATGAAAAAAAATTGTTGGTCAGTCCATCATGAACCAAAAAAGACATGTCAAGATTAGTCTCACACCGTCTACCCAGACGGTCCACTCGTGTTATAATAGGCTCCGCCTCTCCTATCTTTGACCCGGGTTTTGGAATGGAAAATGGGTGTGGTGGTTTAACATGGTATCAGAGCAAGGTTCACGCTGAGGGGGCGTGGTGGACGGTCCAGCATGAACCAAAAAAGGCATACCAAGATTAGTCTCACACCGCCTACCCAGACGGTCCACTCGTGCTTATAATATACTCCGCCTCTCCTATCTTTGAACTGGGTTTTGGAATGGAAAATGGATGCGGTGGTTTAAGAAAAATATAATTTCCTCTACTCTTTAATCTTCTCCCTTTCCTTTCATCTTCTAAGCTAGAGATATAGTTGAGCAAGACTCCCCTCTTCCCTCCTCTCTCGGTTGAACCCGGCTCCCGTTGTATCTCCCATAATTGGGAACGCTAGCTAGGTCAAGGAAGGGTTGAGACGATCCTCTCTGAGACTTCTCCCTCTCAAGTTTGCACATCTACTCGCAATCGGAAGCCCACAAAAACTTAGTATTAGATCCTCCTTCCTCCTTTGTTTGCTGCATCCGATTCATTCCCTCGCAAGTAGTGGCTTCTCGACACCGAATCGAGCCCTCGTCTCCATCCGGTCTCCCTTTCAGTAGCGACGCTCGCCAAACCATGTCCGCTCCCGCAATGACGATGTTCACTACGCCATCTAATGTAGTATAAAATTAGGGTTTTGAAAATGTGATGTTTTAATGCGACTGATTTTAGTTATGAAAATAGGCCGAGGGGCCTAATCAAACTTTCCACGCGTTAAACTACTCTTAATGATGAACTTTAGAAAAATCGTTAATCATTATTCAAAAAAATTTCTCAGCGTCTAACGAATTGAACCGTAGAGGGACTTGTACGACCACAAGCATAAACCACCAGTAATATTTTATGGAATAATGAAAAATAAAGAATTAGAACGTCCGAGGCAAGCATAAAATCATTTAAGTGTGCATAAGTTAGGCTAAATGAATTTAGATCAAGGTTTAATAGACCGTTTGGCTTCCGTCTAGCTCTCATGCGGTCTCCACACTGCTGGACTCTCTTCGGATTGCTGACTTATCGTGTTTTCCTCTTATGCACGCACCTTTGGCCGCTCCTCTCTCGAGCTTTCCTGATCGCTCTGATACTCTGGTCATTTCCCTATGCTCATGTCATCGAGATCGTACCACAGACCGCTCACACTGCCAGCCCTCGCCTCATCGGCTCTCTTGCTACTTCTGGTCGATGTCGATCCCTCTCTTCTCTAACCGCCGATTCAAGGTGTTGTCGAGCATTGCCCGTGTCCTAGCTGTTTAGCCGCCCAGATCGTTGCTTCCCTATCTGACAATTCTGTCTGCAGCTCCTCCTGGCCGACAGCTCTCCGCGCTTTCCGCGTCTTCCCGCCAGTTCGCTGGCTATCTCTTGATCGCCGATTCGCTAATCCCCTTTGCACTTCCTAATGCGCTTGACGGCAAGTGTCCCGATCGCACAAGTAATATAAAATTGACGAATTTTCCCGAGTATCGATCTCACGTGGAACACAGTAAGGTGGAGTTAATTTTCGAGGAAGGACTTGAGATTGAAGTCCTGCGGTCGGATAGGTTGCGAAAAGCTTGACTTCGTTTGCGGAAACAAAATAAAAGAAACCTAATTAAACAATGTGGGTCGTCGACACCGCTTTGCAATGTGGGGGATTACACAGGCCGTTAGCACCGCTTCGCTTGGCGGATGGAAGAGTAGGCACGCGGAGTGGAAGAGTAAGCACGCGGAGTGGAAGAGTAGGCTCGCGAAATGGAAGAGTAGGATCGAGAGTAGGCTCGCGTAACTGGAGTGGGGGGGGGGGGGTGATGGTAGAGTCGGCGCACTTCAAGAACAAACTAAACATATAGAGATTTTCATAATAATAAAAATAGAACTAAAAAGGATGAGTCTAGTAGTGCATACATCATCAAATAAAAAAGAATACATTGAACAACAACAATCCAAGAAGGAAAAAAATGCAAGAAATACAACCGAATCCGGAGGCTTGTTGTACAGTCACGGTAGGAACCGTCGGGTCGTCAATCCGCGTCCTAACTCGGTCTCAACTATCGTCCGAGGTAGAGGAGGGTTGTCACTTCCTCTCAATGGACTCGTCTTCTCCGGTAAACAACAATCCGACCACGTCTGATGCGAAAAACTCTTTGTTTGGCGATGAAGATAAGTGTAGAATACTTTCCTTAAAGCGCTTGGATGATGTGAAGAGGCCTAGGGCAAAGTCCTCATGGAAGGTGGAAGAAAACGGAGTAGTCGCCCCCTCCGACGAAAGATTTTGCGGCTCTGTCCGGGGGATGCGGAAGACCTAAAAATCACGGCTTAAATAGAAAAAACGCGTCAGAAAATGGGCATGTACGGTCGAACGCACGACCGTGCGTGTATCGTGCGATATTTAACGCACAGAAATCACCCAGCCCGGTACAACAGTAGACTGTGCGATTTCGATCACGCACAGGAAAAATAGCTCGTGCGAGAACAAAATGCACGGTTCAAGTCAAATCACAGAAAACTCAGGCACACAGACAGATCGTGTGATTTCATTCGCATACAGTTGAATCCAACTGTGCGTGAAGAAAATGCACGGGCGATAATTACATAAAACATTTAGACAAAAAGACGAGGTCGTGCGATTTTGATCACGTACGGGCGAAACAACCCGTGTGAGAACAAATCGCACGACCCAGGGAAGATCACCATTTAGGCTCTGCAGGCATCACAAGGTCGCACCGATCGTGTGTGAAGAAAACGCACGACTGTGCGATTCTTATAGGATAGAAATCTGCAGCAATGAAGATCTGACCACTTGCACAGCAAACAACCCAACCTGGAGCACACCTCCATCACACATAAACAAAGAAAAGTAGCTCAAAAAGATATGAGAAGCATCATGCGCTTACCCCCAACATAGTGCACAAATGCACACCACAACAGATCTAAAATGTGCACTTCGTGCAAGAGTGTGAACCAAGTGAAATATAAGCAATAATAATCTAAAAGTGAAGTGCAAGTGAGTGAAAACTAGCTCAGATGAGTCCGAAAAAATCATATAAATATCAGGCTCATCACTTACCACGCTCCTAGGCTGTATCGGTGCTCCTGACCACTCGTTTTCCTGCTCGCTAGTTTCTAACCGCCCTCGCATCGCTCCTCTTCTTGGTATCTCATCTCAGAGGTCATGGCCTTGAATGATGCCTCGTCTCTTCCAGCTAGTGCAGCGAAAATTCCTTATGATGTTCGGGATGAGCTCCAGATCACCACTATCCCTCTCAGTGGTCATAAAAATTTTGTGGAGTGGGTCCACTCGGTGCGCCGTGTCCTCTAGACCAAAGGGCTTCTTCATCACGTTACCAATGCACAACCAACTACCCCCGCCGAGGACTAGCTCCGCAATGATGGACGTGTTTAGACGTGGCTTCTGAACTCTAAGGCCAGAGAATCCTGCCGTATGGAAATGTATAATGTGAAAAAAATATGTTTTTATGTTTTTTATGTTCTATTATTGTATTAACCATATATATAGAGGGGCTTAATATTGAAATGAAGAGATTATTTTTACCATCCAACATGGTATCAGAGCACACGAAGGTCCTGGTACCGTAATTTCTCCACTCGCACCGTCGTTCGCTCTCGCCAGGAAGTCCGCCCCGCCCCGTGCCTCGTCTGTCTCTCTTGACTCCCTCGAGTCAATTGCCCGCTCCGTTCGCCCCGCCAGGCCATCTCCCGCTCCGGCGAGTAGTTTGCTCGCTCCGTCCGTCCCTCCAGGCACCTCCCACTCTACCCCACGCCTTTCCTCGGTTCAGTTTTTTCCCTTCTTCCTTCCTCTGGCGTCGGATCCTCAATGCAGTGAGTGGCCCGCTTTCTCCGACAACGTCACCCTTCTTGGTGCCCTTATGGAGTGGATTTCTCTTCCTCTTCCGTTCTTCCCTTATGGAGTGGATTTCTCTCCCTCATCCGGGGTTGTTCTCCGACAAATTTTTTCTCGGTGGCAACTCTGAGGATAATACCCCTCAGATCACTACCATTCATCCCGATGACTCTAATTACCTTTCATAGTCCCGGTCTATTCACCCTGGCGCTCAAGAGTAGTCGTCTCTTTGCTTATGTCAAAGGCCAAATGAAGGAACCAGACATGACCTCTTTTGAATGGGTGCAGTGTGAGTCGTAAAATTCCTTAGTCATGTCCTGACTTACTAATTCGATGTAGGAGTCCATCGTCCATAACTATCTACTCCTTGACAATGTGGCAGATATTTGGCGACGTGCGAAGTCTACTTACTCTCGTCGAGGCAATGCCGCTCAGATTTTCCAGTTGTGACGGAAGATCACCTTACTCTGACAGGGTGACCATCCTCCTTCTGCATACTACTTGGAGTTCAGGCAACTGTATCAGGAATATGATCACTTTGACCCTCTTACTTTTGTTAGCCCTATTGATGAGGCAAGTGTTCGCGTCAGAGACGACAACAATCATATATTTGAATTTCCTTCATGGTCTGCATCGTGACTTCGATCAGATCAGTGTTCATATTTTGGGGCGTCCACAGTTGCCTTCTCATCCTGAGAGCTACATCATTGTACAGTAGGAATTCAATCGTCGTCAGACCCTTCTTCCTGATCCTATGTCTGAGGGTTCTGCTCTAGCTGCTAAATCCCTTTCTCTTCTTGGTAGTCATCCATCCTGTGACTCAAAGTTGAAGGGCTCCGATAAGGATCATCTCCTCTGTGATTATTGTGGCAAGAATAGCTACACTCGGGATACTTGTTTCAGGCTTCATGGATTCCCTCCGCCGAGAGGGGGTGCACCGCCTTGTGGCAGCCGTGTTTTTGGGCGCTCCTCTGGTCGTCACGCTTCTCCTCGTGCTGCTTATCCCACTGATTCTACTGCTGATATCCCTCATAGCTATTCCAGTTTTGATGGTTCTGCCCCTGCTGGTGCATTTACTGCGATGAGATGTTTTCCCTCCGACGCTTGATGCGGGGACGTTCTACGAAGCCTTTTGCCTCTTCCTCCTACGCTCATACGGGAATTGCAGGTGCTCATTCTGCTGCCTCACATCCTTCCACCCAGTGGATTATTAACTATGGGGCCACATATCATATGACTGGGTCCTCTACAGGTTTATCTCATATACCCCTCTCTATGGCCATGATAAGGTGAGCATTGTTGATGACTCTCTTTCCTCTATTGTTGGAAATGGTTTCATCTCTTGCTCCTCTCTCACCTTATTCTTTGTCCTTCATGTTCTCAATTTTACTCGTAATTTACTTTCTATTAGTCATCTAACTTTATGCAATGCTCTGTGACCTTTCTTCCTTCCTCTTGTGTTTTTAGGACCTGACGACGGGGAAGTTGATTGGCTCTGGTAGCATGGCCAATGGTTTCTATGTGCTCGACTCCAGCCCAACTCCACCTCCTCGTGCCCTTCATCGCCTGGGCCACCCGCCTACTTCTGTTGTGAAATTGTTGTTTCCCCCTATGTCTACTGTTGTTTTTGATTCATTGTGTGTGATGTCTGTAGTTTAAACAAACATCATCGTACTTCGTTTAAGCATGTTTCGCTGTTTATTTTTCCACCTTTTACCATTATTCATATTGATATTTGAGGGTCCAACCCCATATCTTCTATTTTTGGCTGTGTGAATTGTTACTTTTACTGATTGTTTCTCTCGTACTACTTGGTTATATTTGATGCGTCACAAAAGTCATGTTTTTTCTATTTTCCGTCAATTCCATAACATGATCTCCACTCAATTTCATATCAGCATTAAAATTCTTTGTAGTGACAATGACAGCAAATATATAGAGTCACAATTTGAGCAATATCTTTCTGATCATGACATCCTCCACCAGACTACTTGTGTTTATTCCCCAGCACAAAATAGTGTTGTTGAGCGAAAAAATCATCATCTCCTGGAAGTGGCTCATTGTCTCTTGTCCATCATGCATCTTCCGAAATTCTATTGGGGCGATGCAGTTTTTACTGTGGTATATCTCATTAACCGTATGCCTTCCTTTGTTCTTGAGAATGCTACTCCCCTTGACACTCTCAATGTGCCTCCAACTTAGCTACCCCCTAAGGTGTTTGGATGTGTTTGCTTTGTGCACATCCAGCACCCTCGACCTTTCAAACTCGATCCGCGCACTCAAGTGTGTTTTTATTGGCTACTCTCCTACGCAGAAGGGGTACAAGTGTTTTCACCCACCTACAAGGAAAGTGTTTGTCACAATGGATGTTATGTTTCGTGAATCCGAGGCATACTACCCTGCTTCGAATGAACCAGCCTCGGATGAATCCTCTCCTGTGACTGTTACCTCTATTCCTCTGCCCATACCTCCACCGTATCCCTCACTTCAGGGGAATACTCCACCGGTAGAAGTAAGTCCTACTGTGTCTCAACCTCTTCTCCCTACTGCTCCGAGCTTGCAGGTATATACTCGGCGTACAAAGAGGACAAACACACAAGAACCGACTATGTCACCAGAACAGTCATTGGATCCTGACTCAGGGCCTTCCGACCAATCGATTTCCCTTAGAAAAGGTGTCCGCTCTTGTAGTCGCCATCCTCTATCACATTATGCATCTTATGACTCTCTTTCTACGGTCCACAAGGCCTTTGTGTCATCTCTTGCTTATTGTTTCATACCTGTATCATGACAGCAGGCTGTGGAGGTCCCTAGGTGGAGAGAGGCGATGGTTGAGGAAATGAATGCTCTTGAGAAGAACCATGCATGGGATTTGGTGCCTCTTCCCTATGGAAAGAAGACCGTGGGATGTAAATGGGAGTTCTCTGTGAACCAAAACTCATAAAGGATTGTCGAGAGGTGCAAGGCAAGACTGGTGACAAGGGGTTATACGCAAACCCTTTGTATTGACTATCAGGAAACATTTGCCCAGGCGGCAAAGATGATTACTATTAAGGTCTCGTTATCCTGTGTTGCCTATAAGGGTTGAAACATTTGGCAGCAGGATGTGAAAAATGCATTTCTCCATGGTGACCTCGATGAGGTCTACATGTCTATTCCTCCAGGTCTCACTCCTAGAGATGTAGAAGGGAAAGTCTGCAAATTGAAAAAAGCTTTATATGGGTTGAAACAATACACAAGAGCTTGGTTTGGGAGGTTCCACAAGGTTATGATGTCATTTGGATATTACCAGAAAAATGTTGATCACACACTGTTCATCAAACATATGACCGGGAAACTCACTGTTCTCATTGTGTATGTTGATGATATAGTCATAACAGGGGATGATGTTGAGAAAATCCAGAATAAAAAGCAAAAATTAGCAAGGGATTTTGAGGTCGAGGACTTGGGAAAACTCAGATACTTTTTGGGTATTGAAGTTGCAAGATCCAAGGAGGGAATCTTCATTTTTCAGAGGAAATATACTCTGGATCTTCTTGAGGATGGAATGGGTGGATGTAGACCGGCTGATACCCCTATTGAAGCAAATCACCGATTAGGGCGCAATGATGGAGAGGTGATTGAAGACATCTCAGAGTTCTAAAGATATTGGCGAGGCTGATCTACCTGTCCCACAATCGCCCATATATTTCTTATGTGGTGAGTGTTATCAGCCAGTTCATGCATGCTCCTAAGAGACGTCATGTAGATGCAACTCACAGAATCCTCAGGTATCTCAAGTCCTCACCAGGAAGGGGTATCTTGTTTGCTCAGAATCCGGGTTTAAGTATTGAAGTTTATACTGATGCAGATTAGGCCGGGTTTGTTGAGGATCGACAATCAACTTCAGGATATTATTCCCTTGTTGGGGGCAACCTTATTACTTGGAGGAGTACGAAGCAACAGATTGTAACAAGATCTATTGTAGAAGCCGAGTTCAGAGCTCTGACTCACGGAGTTTGTGAAGGTTTATGGCTTCGCTCATTGATGAGTGACCTTGGTCTTGTTGAAGCAGGACCCATCTGGAGTATTGTGACAATAAGTTTGCTATTAGTATTGCCTACAATCTCGTGCAACATGACCGCACTAAACACATCAAAGCTAGCGGATATTCTCACCAAAGGGTTGAGTGGGAATAGAGTAATATATCAAACTGACTCGGAACGACCATCCGGGCGCATCCGCGGACTCGGATCTCCCAAATGGGTCGATGATCACAACCTCCAATGAGAATAAACGTGAGTGTACCGTCGATCGCCATCAAACCCTCTAGCCCTTTTTGGACCTAGAGTTCCCCATGGTGAACGCGGGGGGAAGATACTCCCGATGAGGAGCCAAGCTCAACCAGTGTGGTGTGTAGAGAGAGTCGGGCTCAACCTCACGATGCCCTAGAGATGGGTATTAGTTAGAGAGAGGGAGAGAGAATAGGAAGAGGAGAATTTTAGTTCTTGTTTGTCATTTTGTACCCTCCAGGCCTACTTATATAGCGAGAGTTCATGTTCAAAATATTATAAAAATGCCCTCACTTCGGCAACATTATGTGTGAACAAAAAAATTCAAGAGCACAAATTATAAAAAGTACTATGCAATAATATGAAGATACACATCTCTGAGACCCAGGGGACAGTCAGCAACAGTACGTCATCCCCTGTCCTGAGCCCATAAAACAGAGGTGGCGAGCATGAAATACATGGGATGCCATGGTTGTTGTGGGGCTGCTTTGGAAAGTTGTTCAAAGGTGGAGCTGAGAGACGAACAAAGGCTTTTGGTGTGCGATGGTGGTCTGAGAAAGCTGGGACTTCAGAAGTGGAAGACTATTGTAGGGAGAGGTGAGTTGTGGGGTCATGGTGGATTTTCAATATAGGAGGCTAGCAAAATGAAGCAGAAGCTTTTAGAATTGGGTGTGAGAAATTAAAGGCGATGGGAATGACATGGGTAAGTCACAGGTAAGGTGGCGTTGGAGTCTACAATAAGACCTGGAATGTGTAGTGGTGCCGAAAATGCCACTGGAAACAGTGAGAATGACTGTCATGTAATGCCTGAAGGAGTCAGGGTAGTTCACAGATGCTGAGTGATGGGGAGTTCAACGGTTTGTAGTTAGGAGTGGTCAGGCATTTTGCAGGGCTTGCCTGAATGGAGGAGGGAGTGGTATTTCTTTTTGTTAGGGTTTGAGGAACACGGATGAAAAATGGCGAGGGTTGTGTTAGGTAGAAGGCTAGCGTAAAATTTAGTAACCCTTATGAATATGGATCATTTGAGAAATTGTTGTTGTGGGGTTTGAGGAACGCGACAGTGTAAATTATTAAGAGTGAGAGCTACATATTCGGTGGATGTAACTATTTCAAAGGTAAGATTTTATATGTTGATTTTTCAATGTTGATTAAACAATGAATCAATTAGTATTAACTTAATACACTCATATCTCCTTATCACATCCCTAATTTCTCTGATTTGCCATTTAATAGCAGGTTTTATCTTGGTCTTAACACGCTTTTGTTGTGTTTCTGATGCAAGTATTTCATGGAGTATTGCCCATGTGCCCTTATATGATTGCATGCATTATGAATCTTTGCTGTTGGATGTTAATATATGGTTGGACCTTCATGAAATTACTGCTCTCTCGTGGTTTTAATTTTGAGATCAAGTTTGTTATAAAAATTAGCCCTACCACTGTTCCTTATCATGTCCAGCCTGATACCTTCTCTGCCTCTTCTCCCTGTCAACATCTTTACGCGGCGTCTCTCCCTGCGCTCTACATTAACATCTTTCAGGCTTGAGAACAAGCTTGATCAGTATGAGAGAGGTGATGTTACGGGCTTAGTAGAGGGAAAGATCATGGATGTGAGAACCTATGAGTAGCAGACACGTGCATCTTGATATTATTGCACAATACATTTTATAACTCGCGCTCTTGCAATTTTGGCGTACACATAAATCATAATGTATCCTAAGTGTGGGGGGGGGGGGGGTGTTTTTGTAATATTTTGAATCTTCCCTCATAGTATTTAAGTGAGGGTAGGGAATGGAAAGCAAGAACTAATATTCTCTTATTATACTCTCTCCGTCCCTCTCTCTAACTAATACTTATCTTTAAGGAATTGTGAGGTTGAGCTCACCTCCCTAGTCACACTGCATAGGTCGAGCTCAGCTCCTCGTAGTGAATATTTTGCACTCCGCCTTCACCATTGGAAACTCTAGGTTCAAGAAGGGTCAAGGGGATCTTGTCGCTATTTAACCCTCTCACAGCTGAGCACCCGATCTCAATCAGTGAGCCTTAACACTTCATTACAACAACCCCCATCATACATGTGGCATGCATATTTAATCATTGTCACGCCATCCATCATGGCATTTCCTCAACCGAACTCCAACTATACTGAAACGACCTCATAACCACTCACTTAGATGGTAGCTCCGACAATTACTCAACATCATTCAAAATTGTTCCTAATATTAAGCGCACCCTTAAAAAAATTCAAAACACGGGGCCAGAACTGCGCCCTTTAACCTTCGAGAAGCTCCCCTTAACTCCAACCTCCATTCCCAAATTGTCGGTCCAAAGACCATACTGACAGCAAGTCAACAACCATTCATTCATTTACCAACAAACCACATGATTCTTCCACCAACTCCTCACTTTGTGCACACACCATGATTGAACTTCCCCACCCCCCACATGTTTCCTCCCACCAACTTGGAGAGATCACACAAATAATAGGATTGAAAATCAAGACAATGAAGCTTAACAAGGGATAGCATAGTCCTAAAGGACAAGGATGATTCGAAGATGTGGGGTATTGATACATATTGAAGGAAATAAGGTAACATGTAAGAGTAGTTTAGTAAAAGGGAAGAGTTTGGACTAACATAAATAAGTACCCAGTAATAGTCATGGCAAGCAATGAAATAACATTGCATCTCCTTTCTATTATTCTACTCTCTCTCATACCCTGCACGCTGTCCAACAGGCTCTCGTTTCTCATCCATTAGCGAAAGACAAGTCCACTCGTGCTCCAAGATTCCTTGTTAAACCCATACCTCAAAAGTTAGTCTTTACGGACGACTACAATAGTGAACTAGTCACCCGTATCACTGGTTACAATCCTATCAGTTAATGATTACCAAAACAAAGTAGGGTGTTATTAAAGTGTAATGAAGCCTTAGTGATTAAGACAAAATAACATTCTTTGCTCCTTTAGAGTGATATCCTACTCTATCCTCAGAACCTAGTTTTTCGAGTTGACTTTAAACTTTAAATGTACAATTCAAATGGATGTGAAAAGCTGTGAAGTTATAAATAAAAACTTACAGGAAAATAATTTCCAGCAACAGGTTGGTGTACTTGCAGTTCCCAGTCTGACCTATAATTTCGAATCTGCAAAAGCAGAAAAAGAATTTTTTGATGAATCAAATATGAAGTTACAAATCATGCAACAAACAGCAAAAAAATTGGCAGCTTAACCATAAAAGAATTGTTCATGCATATGAGTAGAACTACAATAAAAATTCTTAATCTGCAAGGGAAATCATGAATTTTACCCTCTTTATGAAATCACGCCCATTGGAATCTGTGTAAAATATCTTGTCGGTCAGCATTTTTGTAGTGAATTGGGTAGCTAATTCTTTCCCAATTCCATCTTCAATGGGTATGGGACCAACCTGAATTAGAATACCCCATAGTAGCATCAAATTCACAGAAATAAACCAAAAACCAAAGAAAAAATTATTGATGCAAGCTATAAGTGTAAGTATTATTGTAATAGTGTATACACTCCTTTAGTAAATATAGAGTGCCCACCTTTATCAAAATATAATAACATTACGGCCCAAACATGGTATCAGAGCAGTAAACTCTTATGCTCGTTCGTTCTTGCCTGATAGACGCCTTTACTGCTTCCACCGCAATGCTCGATACTCCGCCCCAACTCCTTGCTTCGTAATTTCCTTGTCGACGCAAAAGACCCCTCCAACAGCTTACACCGTTCTCTCTCTTCTCTCAGTGTGTAGCACTAATTGGTACCCTATGAAACAAGGAAACTTACAATGGCCTTACGTATTGTATCAGAAACGTTTCGGGGTCGGGAAACTATTGGAAACTCGAGGAAACCCGTCCCTCGAAACTCTCAGAAACTTCTTTTAATTTTAGATATAAAATTTTTGGATACTCACGAATACTTTCCGATATTACCGGATACGTCTGAATATGCTTAAAATGCCCAAAAATTGGGTTTTACGATGGTGACATGGAGAAAGACGTGGGTGACTTTTTTCATGGATTTAGGATATATGATGTGATGAAAAAATAAAAAAGATGTGAATGTGGTGGGACCTTTCCTATAATTGATCACGAATGCAGCGTTACTGATACGTATCCGGTATACGGATACTCGATCTACTTTTAGGCATACTGTGATAGGAGTCTGTAGAGTAATGCTAAGAATACGATTAAATAATACTGAGCAGATCAGTACCTTTGTGAGTACGTGTATTGAACATTCAACGCATGCTAACTTGTCACTATTGAAGATGTTGTACTGATTCTATCTAAAACCTTTGAAAATTTTAAAATTGATGATATCATATCCTACTTGGTTTTTTGAAACGTATCACGTACCGCCGTACCGGGTCGTATCTATTCGGTATCTGTATTGTATCGTGTATCTTGTCCCTGTCCCCGTTCTCGTGCAATATAGTCGGTGCCAATCATCACTGATCGATCAAAATGGTGTACTGAGCCCATTCCGACCGTCGAACCCACTTCAAATTTTTTTCACAACTTTGTATCCCTCTTCCCCATGTCATACATAAACTAACGGGATTATTGGATTTAATGGTTGAATCTTCCAAGATTTTAGATCTAGGTTTTTGGGATTCTTTCCCCTTGCCTGAGAAAAACACATCGACAACACAACTAACTCTTCTATGGCCCTCCAGTCTTTAGCGTGACGTGTTCTTGGACTTGGTCAGTCATAATGAGGAATTTACCTTTATATTTCACTTCTGGTGATTCTCGGACCTATTTTCAGGCGACCGTTCAGCAGGTAGTTTGGCTTTGATTTACCCCGCGTTTCTCTTATTTTTGCTAGATATAACATATGTTATTGATTCAAGGGACCGATCAACTCCCGTTGGATCTACTCAAGTTAGTCATGATCATAATGCTCCTTAGATTACAACTATTCACCTCAGCAATATGACTTGTCTAACATAGTCGAGGTCCGTTACTTCCGCATTTAAGAGCCGGAAGACGTTTGTCAATGTAAATGGGATTATCAAAGAACCCGCACATGATAATGATGTCTAGGGCAATGGGATCCCGAGAACTCGAGTCATATCCCGGCTTATGAACTTTATGCAGAAGTAGGTAGCTTGAAGTTACTTATTCCTTGACACCGTCACCGACATTTGGAATATGATCATTTTGACTCTATTATATTGCTTTGACATGGTGATGAGCTTCTCATTAAGGCTCGAAAAGATCACAACAGTGTGTGTGAATTCTTACATTATGTTCATCGAAACTTTGATCATTGCATTGTGCATATCCTGGATCACATAGCCGTCCCTTCCTTACCTAAGGTTAATAGTCTTGTTCAGCATAAATATAATCATAAACAGTCGTGGTTACCTGAACATGCACAGGAAGGCTCCACTCTTATTACATACTCTACCTCAGGAGGACACCAATTACGGGACTACAAGACAAGGCCTACAGTCAAAGATCATCTTGTTTGCGACCATTGTGGTAAGCCTCGACATATCTGGGACGCATGCTTTAAGCTCCATGGTTTTCCCCCTTCTCGAGGACTTAAATCACATGGAGCCCACGGTCGTGGGATATTCTAGGAGAGGGTACCATCTACCCACCATAGTTCTCATCTGACTAAGAGCTTTTAAGACCATCATGTGGAGAGTTCTAGTTTTGATCCCATCCCAATGCACAACTCACTCTTCGTCGAAGAAATACATGCCCTCCCCCGGATGATGCAAGGCGTCTCTACTTAGCCATCTTCTAAACCGTCCTCCTTCGTTCCTCGCACAGGTATTCTGTGTGCCCACTCTATTAGTGTCCGCTCACTTTCTCACTGGATTATTGATTTCAGTGCTACTAATCACATGATAGGCTCCTTATTAGATTTTGTTTCTAACTTCCCACTATCTGGCAGAGAAAAATTACTCATTTCAGATGGATCTCTTTACTCCATTACAAGAAAAGGATTCATTCCCTACTCTCTTACTTTAACATATGTCCTTCAAGTACCAAGCTTCACTCAGACTTTAATATTTGTTAGTCACTTGACTAACTCCATGCAATGCTCAATTACAATTTTCCCTTCTTATTGTGTCTTTCGAAACCTGCAAACGAAGAAAGTGATCGGCTCTAGTAGTATGTAAGATGGTCTCAATGTGTTTGATCCCGCAACTTCATCCCAAGTCGGGGGGAGACTATACCTCCTCTGTCGAAGACAAAATCTATGTAGGTATATACAAGGATAAGAAAGGACTCGACAACCCATCCTTCTATACTAGAACCAATTACGGTTTTCTCTTCAGCTCTTGCAAACTTCCCTGTCGACTAATGCAAAGGTAAAAGAACCAAAAGCCCATTGTCTAATATGTTTCCCATGCCTTTTTAACCTCATCACGCGCAGCATTTGTTTCCTCTTTATTCTCTATCGTGGTTCCTACTTCGTGGCATGAGGCACTTCAACATACAAAGTGGAAAAATGTTATGATAAAGGAAATGCAGGTTCTGGAAAATATAGTACATGGGAAATAATGGATCTTCCAAATGGGAAAAGACTGGTGGGGCATAAATATGTATTTACAGTAAAACAAAATGTTGAAGGGATAATGGAATGTTATAAAGCATGATTGGTGGAGAAAGGATATACCCAAGTTCATGGGATTGCTTATCAAGAGACATTTTCCCCTGTGGCTAAGATGAACTTAGTGTGGGTTTTATTATCACGTGATACATGTAAAGGGTCGAAGCTCCAATAAGAGGATGTAAAAAATGTGTTCCTCCAAGGTGAACTGGAAGAAGACGTTTATATGTTAATAACTCTGGGATTTGTATCAAATGATTTTGAAGGAAAAGTATGCACACTGAACAAAGCTCTATATGGATTAAAAAAAACCTCAAGTGCATGGTTTGATAGATTGCACAAGGTGACGATCTCCTTTGGATATACTCAGAGTAATACAAATCACACTCTATTTATCAGACAAAGACAATGAAAGCTGGCAGCTCTTAAAGTATACTTGGATGACATTCTGATAAATGAGGCTGATCCTGAAGATATTACTATCCTCAAAGGGAAACTAGCAAAAGAATTTGGGGTAAAAGATCTAGGAAAACTAAAATAATTCCTAGGCATTGAGGTTGCAAGGTCAAGTATGGCATATTTATGGCGCAGAGGAACTATGCATTAGATCTATTAGAACAGTCAGCCATGACTAGGTGCAAACCTGCACGGAGATTGATGCCAATTATAGGTTCGGATTGGATGATGGATAGATTATAGAAGTTGTCATACTCGTCCAAATATGGAATATGTCGTGAGAATGATCAATCAATATAATAACTCACCGAGAACTAAACAATTGGGCGCTACATATAGAATCATGTGTTATCTCAAAATGTCGTCAGGAAAGGGTATCTTATTCACTCGCAATGACAAGCTGAAGATTGAGGTCTATACTGGTGTTGTCTGAGCTGGATCAGTTGATGACACAATCTACATCAGGATATTGCACATTTATTGAGGGAAACCTTATTACATAGAGAAGAAAGAAGTAACATGTGGTGGCTTGATCAAGTGCAGAGGCAAAGTTCAGAGCTATGGCTCATGAAATATGTGAAGGAATGTGGCTTTGAACATTAATATTAGAGATTTGGGTTCTTGAGTGGAATTTGATAAGCTTCTATTATATCAATAAAACAACTATCAATATCACACACAATCAAGTTCAATACGACTGTACAAACCATGTCGAAGTGGGTAGACATTTTATAAAAGAGAATATTGTGAAGGGGTTCATTTGCATTTCGTCCGTTCCAACACAACTCGCTGACGTTCTTACCAAACGCATAATTATAAGTAATTTTTGTAGTTTAATTAGCAAGTTGGCATGAATTGCATAACATGCCCAACTTGACAGAGAGTGTTAGTATTATTGTATACACTCCTCTACTATATATAGAGGATTGCCCATCTTTATCAAAAGATAATAAATTTACAGCCCTAACAATAAGGAACAACAGCTCATATTGGCCTGACATACACTTACAGGGTATAGAAATGTAAACTCAATTTAGAGAAAACATCCTCAATTTAGAGAAAAGAAAAAGAATGCAATGAATTTCATGATAAGCCCAACTGTTAAAGAGAGTTCTTACCAAAAACTCAAATTCTACATGTTCTTTTGCCTTGTATACCCTAGTAATCTGCAAAGAAAGTTTACATTATATTGACTAAATTAAATTCACAAATTTTCAAAAAAAATCTTAAAACTGAAAAACACAATATTATTCATCTAAACAACATAATCAAATACAACATTTAGCTAAAAGAAAATAATCATCTATTGCAGATACAAAGATGCTGCAAGTAACAACTGGATCTTAGAGGAGAAATGCCTCTACTCTTTTGACTTTCTATAAAATTTTAAAAAATGGAACTTGAAATGATGGTAACTGTTAAACCACCGCACCCATCTTCCATTCCAAAACCCGGGTCAAAGATAGAAGAGGCGAGGCCAATTATAAGCTCAAGTGGACCGTCTGAGTAGGCGGTGTGGGACTAATCTTAGCATGCCTTTTTTTGATTCACGTTGGACCGTCCAACACGCCCCCTCAATGTGAACCTAGCTCTGATACCATGTTAAACCACCGCACCCATTTTCCATTCTAAAACTCGGGTCAAAGATAGGAGAGGTGGGTCCAATTATAAGCACAAGTGGACCATCTGGATAAGTGGTGTGGGACTAATCCTAGCATGCCTTTTTTTGGTTCACGTTGAACCGTCCAACGGTAACTAATGGAGGATCGCAGCGGATTACTAGCGGTAGCATTGGACAAATGAGGAATAAGCCTTTGAATCAAGATGAGTGGAACGGTCAGGCATAGAAAAATGAGAGGAAAGAGTACAATCGGAGAGGAAGTGAAAGAATAAGTCATCATAATGTATTTAATCAAAACATGAAACTACATTACCATTGGAGTTCTATTATAGTATCTAATATGCAGGTGAAATTACATCAATGGAAAAGCAACCACAATAAGTATTACGGCGTCAACAATGGCTATAAACACAACCACGAATAGAGGAATCGAACTACCATGAATCTGATTAACAAAGCGAAAATACTCTTTTGAGTGTTCTTGCCCTTGGTCATCAACAATGATATGTGTCGACCTGAGTCCAGAAAATGTGATCGTACACCTAAACATACGAGAAATTGTGACCTAGGGAAAGAACAGTCCAAAGAGTATGTTGTGTGACTCCTTAATGACTGGATCTACAAAGTATGACTGACATGTCTACCACACTCGAAAAGGCTAAAACGAGTGATATATGCATAAATATTATAAAGGTGTTCCATCTCAAGGATTTCCTGAAAATGACACACAATCCTTGCATATTGTAGGAGTATTGTAGAAGGAGGGTGCCCAATAACAAATTGGTTGAGAAAAGAGAGACGCTATTTTGTAGATATCGACCGACATGTCCAACATAAGACTTTGCACTCAAAACATGTTTCAGATTTAATTTGTTCTCATATCATTTTGAAAAAAACGGGTATTATATTAGCTAATTTCCGATGTATCGATGCAGAAAACAGTTGATATAATGTTTGTTTCATTATTTGGTTAAAAAATTTAACCCCTAGGTCATTTCATCATTTCGATGCATCCGCTTAATAACTCTCTAAGCCCTTCTCATTCTCCTTGTGCCCTATTATGTCTATATTTGTTCTCTATGGAACTCTTATTTGGCTCTTCTCCCTTGTTTTTAAGATTTCTTTGTGTCTTCTCCTTGGTTTCTTCTCCCTGATTCTCTCGTTTCAGAAAAAGCACTATAAGTTTGGAGCTTCTCCCTCGTTTCTACGGCTTCTTCTGGTTTCTATGGTTGTACTCAACACATCAAGTGCTTGTTCTCTGGTTCTTCTATTCTCTCCATGTTGTTTTCCGGTTTCTGCAGTTGCATGTTTTTTAGGACTCCCGGCTTCTTCTGATTTTTGAGTTCTTATGTTATTTTCTAGTTCACTAATTTTGGGTTTATTTATGGTTGCATGCAATAATGCTAATATGTTGGAATTGCTATCTTCTCTAATCTCTATTCTCTAAAAAACTAGAATTGCCTCTCGGCCCTCGGCCCTTACCTGTCCTCTCTCTGTTGTTATCTTATATCTGAGCTCTTAAGTATTAAGTCTTAACCCAAACCAGAGCTCACATCTATTTTAGGCTTTGAGCTCTAGTTTTGATGCTTGGTGGTTCACTGATTTATTTATGGTTGCATGCTATGATTGTTATCTTCTAACAAAATGGGTTTGCTATAAACCATAAAAACTGGAACTCCTCTCTTCTCTTAGCTGCTATCTTTTATTTAATGTAGATTACAAAGTCTTTCCTAGAGAAGGGTTGGCATGGTTGCTACTTGGAGATATTGTCAACACTGATCTGGATGCAAGTCTTCTAGAATAATGAAGAGCAAAGACGTGTCCATGAGTGAAAAAATAAAGGGAAAGAGAAAAGTGTCTAAGAGAGACGAGGCGGATCTTGAATCGTCATGTTCATCGAATGATGATCGAATTCTATCTACAATCCAAACAGTTGATTATTATGATACAAAACAAGAATAAGGTATGTTTTGAAATTTAATTATGATGGTATACTAATATACATATAGTTGCAAACATAATATTTATTCAAAAATACCAACATCTTAAAATTGCTATTTTTACAATGTGTGTTTGATCAATGTTTTACTAATTGTGTTTTTTGTAACATAAATTTAAAGTTGTTTGTAATATTTAGAAATTCAATAGCTATTAAATTGCTAATATAGCAACATATATATAATAAGAAAGATACTATTTACATATAATTATATATATAATTAATTAAATATTAAATTTGATATAGGAAATATCTTTGATATATCCCCCGGAATACAAAACAACATGAAAAACTCAAACTTATGTGTCCCCGACATTCGACATCTGTAATCTTGGAAGACAACAACCTGAGAAACATATTGTTCCATACAATTGGTAAACATATTCATGATTAAGGGCACCATCACAAATCCAACTTTAATAATTGAGATCTATAAAAGCAGGAGGAATCGGAGATTATCTACTTGCCAGTGAGAAATATTTTAATAGCAGGAGACCACCTATGCAATTATTGTCTGATTTTCAGTGGCAATGCAACAATTGTCTTTGAGGTCCGTGGTAGATAATGAGTGAGCTACGATATTTTTAAGACAAAAGAGGAATCATAGATAATAGGGGATTAACAATTTTCTCTTGGGAACGGTTGGTGGCCCGAAAATCTACTTCAAATGAAACTCTATCGAGGAGATGGACAATGAGGAGAAATGCAATAGAACGACATAAAGATGTTTGTGAAGATACATGATATCAAAAGGATGACGATGAGCAAAACAAAAGTCAGCGAGGTAATCGAAGTCAGAAGAACGCCCTATAGTCGCAATTAGTGAGATCGAAGAGAGAAAACAATAACAAAAATTTTCCAACGGAGTGTTTAGAACAATGATGTCACATGATGTGAGAGGATTGAGAGCAGCCAACTCTAATACCACGTGAGAAATTACGCCTAGAGAGTAATACAGTGAGCAGCGTGATCTTATAGAGTGAGGCTTCATGATTATGTCAAAGAAAGGATCATTTTATATTAAGTAGAATATTACCCAATGTCTATGATAAATATACTCTAAAAATAATAATTAAAATATTCTCATTTCTTAAATGGCTGACACATAAGACACATATGACCTCAAATTTTGACGCCGGTATAAATTGTAGCCTTCTCTAAATCTCCAATATACTTGTGAGAGTCATTAGAAGGATTTCTCATAATTTTCTGAATTCTAGAAATTATTAAGGCCAGACTAAAGCAAAGAGGAAGGGAGATTTAGAGAGGAAATTCTTCAATGGGAATAAGAATACAAGTGCAAAAAACATTGGGTACTCAACTGGCTTTTCCATCTATGATTCCACTGTTGATATTAGATAAAATTTAAAATATATGAAGAAATATTACTAAATCTAGTCAAACTCAGTTACTTTTCATAACACCTTAATTACTATTATTATTTGTTTTAAAGAAGAAGAATAAATTGCAACCAATGCATATTTGAGGAGTTTTAATCTCCCAAGCCATCAGAAAAGTTATCATGTTGAAGTAACTTTATTTAACTTGACTTGATGATACACGTCCTTATAAATCATAACTTTCTGTTCTTTAAATTTAAATAGTTAACTTTAACTTGATGATCATTTGACAAATAAAGAACAGAAAGTAATGATTTATTAGGACGTTTATGTTGAGAGCGAGAGAGATACCTTAGGGTTCAATCCTCTCTGTCGTTCCTCTTTTCGTAGAAGAAAAATACCCCTTTATATGATTAGCCACTCCTTAAGATATGGTTACCACCAGGTGCACCCATGTTAGCTTGACTCATAACACCCCCCTCAAGCTAACACCGTAAGCATTCAACATGCCAAGTTTGAGCGAGAAAGAATGAAGAGATTTCCCAGAAACAGCTTTGGTGAGAATGTCAGCAAGTTGATCCTCTGATGACACAAACACCACAGTGATAGCTTGTCTTGGATTTTGTCCCGGATGAAGTCGCAGTCGACTTCAATGTGCTTGGTTCTCTCATGAAAGACGGGGTTGTTAGCTATATGGATAGCCGCTTGATTATCACAGTAAAGATCCATTGCTTCAGAAACAGAGAAGTCCAACTCCCCCAATATAGACTTAACCCAGATGAGTTCATAGGTAGTGAAGCAATAGCCCGATACTCGGCTTCTGTGGAGGAACGGGCAACAATATTTTGTTTTTTACTCCTCCAGAAAATAAGATTGCCACCAACATAGATAGAATATCCACTTGTAGATCTTCTATCAGAGGAAGAGCCTGCCCAATCAGCCTCACAGTACCCATAGACCTTAAGATGACCATGATCTTGATAGAGAATGTCTTTTCCGGGGTCCCCTTTTAAATATTTGAGAATCCGCAGGACAGCTTGATAGTGATGGACTTTAGGATTGTGCATGAATTGACTTACCAGGCTCACAACAAAGGAGATATCAGGTCTGGTAATAGTCAAATAAATCAACTTTCCAACAATACGTTGATATTCCGACTTCCTCTCAAGATCGGAAGAATTCTTCTTGTGAATGTCATAACTAGGATCCACAGGACTATCCACGGGTTTGACACCCAAATATCCAACATCTCTAAGAAGATCCAAGACATATTTACGCTGAGAAATCATAATCTTCCCCGCAGATCGAGCGATCTCAATTCCGAGAAAGTACCTAAGGATTCCCAAATCCTTAATTTCAAAGGCAGAAGTCAATTCCTTTTTTGCCAAAGTAATGTGGTGTTCATCAGTGCCGGAGATAATAATGTCATCCACATAGACAACCAGAATAGTAGCACATTCTTCATTTCTGTAGACAAAGACAGAGTGATCTAAAGTGCAACGGGTGAAACTTAGATAAACAAGTTTGTCGCTTAACTTGGCAAACCAGACCCGAGCGACTGTTTGAGGTCATACAAGGCTTTCTTAATGCGACACCCATGTCCTTCAGGAACATCCATACCAGGGGGAAGCGTCATATAAATTTCTTTCTGTAAATCGCCATGGAGGAAGGCATTTTTAACATCAATCTGATGTAACGTCCAAGATTTATGAGCAGCAATGGACAATAAGATTCTGACGGAGTTCAGCTTAGCGATAGGGGCAAATGTCTCTTGAAAATCAATTCCATCAACCTGAGTAAAGCCTTTAGCAACCAATCTCGTCTTATATCTGTCAAGAGTTCCATCTTGAAGAAATTTAGTTGTATATATCCATTTGCATCCGACAGGATGACGTCCATGTGGGATAGGAACAATTTCCCAAGTTTGTTGACGTTGGAGAGCATTCATCTCCTCCTCCATGACCTTCGTCCAATGGGGACACAAGATAGCCTCTGAAAAACTGTTAGGGATAGAAATAGAGGAAACAGAGGTAAAACATGCTTGCAAAGAGTGAGAGATAGAATTATACCCAACATACTTATATAGTTATATATGGGATATCTAGTCCGACCGCTGTGAACTTGTAGCGCAGAAGTGGTCTCCTGAGTGATGTTGTTGCTCGGATCTGGCAGAGTGGTGGTGGGTGGTGGAGTATGAGTGAGGCATTCTTGACCAAGATTTCTATGTTTCCTTCTCTGGTACACTGAAGATTCTTCCTCCTTCTGTACGCACGTAGATCCTTGGTACGAACATCCACTTTAAAAGGAATATCCACACATCCCGGAGCAAGCACATCAACCGAAATAGGAAGAGGTGGCACCGTATCATTATCATCTTTGCTCTTCTCCTGAAATGTGATAACCGTTCACTCATCAGAGTAATAGGGAGTATTTTCAAAAAAACGTGACATCCTTTGAGATAAACCTTCTCCGAAGAATAGGAGAATAACACGTGTACCCCTTTTGGTTTGCAACATATCCCACAAACACACATTTTATTGTTTGTGGGCCCAACTTATCCTTATGAGGCCCCACAATATGGACAAAAGCAGTGCATCCAAAAATTTTGGGGGGAAGACATAATAGAGGCATATTTGGGCAAAGAAGCTTTGGGGGGTACTTTCCCCCCAAAGTACCTGTAGCCATCCGATTAATAAGATAGACGGAGGTAAGAACATCTTCATCCCATAGCCCCTTAGGAACATGCATCTCTTGCAATAGGCAACGAGTGGTCTCCAAGATATGACGATTCTTCCTTTCGGCTACCCCGTTCTGTTGAGGAGTCCTCGGACATGAAGTTTGGAAAGTAATGTCGCGCTCTCCCATGAACCTCTGAAGGTCACTGCATATGTATTCTCCTCTGTTATCACTCATAAGGATCTTAATTCTAGTACCAAATTGAGTCTGCACATGATGATAAAATAACTGAAATATTTCTGAAACTTCACTCTTCTTTTTCATGAGGTACACCCAAGTAAAGCGTGAGTAATCATCAATAAAAGAGACAAAATACTGAAAATCATTCACAGAGCAAATAGGATCAGTCCAGACATCAGAATGTATCAAATCAAAGCAATTTAAACTTCGACTACGACTAGGGGCATAATTGGTTCTACAATGCTTAGCCAATTCACAAGACTGACAATCAAAAGAAGTTTTTTCAATATTAAGAAAATGCGAGAAAGTAGCTTTTAAAGTCTTCAAACAAGGATGTCCAAATCTCTTGTGCCACAGCATCAACTGATCAGGGTTGGTAGACTTCTGAACACCAAACATTAAAAGTTGTCCAAGACATACACACCACCAGACTCATGTCAACCACCAATCATCTTCCCACTCGCCAGATCCTGAAAAACACAATGGGAGGAGAAAAAAGTGATAGAACAGTTAAGTTGTTTAGTTAAACTGCTCACCGATAAGAGATTTGTAGGAAATGTGGGAACGATAACAACAGATTTGAGAGACACAGAGGGAGAAAGATGAATAATCCCTTTACCAGCCACAGGAGTCGAAGACCCATCAGCAAGTCTCACATTGCCAGAGGCAGGAGAAATAGAAGAGATCCCCATGGAAGACCCAGTCATGTGGTCGGAAGCCCCTGAGTCGATGATCCACGAAGTAGATGGTCCTTTCGAGAACACGGGAGTAGAATGAGCATGAGCAGACGTCCCCACAAAGTCACCAGAAAGAGATCGCCTGGTAGCATTGGCTTTTAAGGCCTTCAGTTCTCTAGTCAAACTCACGTTCTCTGCCTGAAGGTACCCAGTATTCTCCAGATTACCATACATAGCCGTTTGAGATCTCACATATTTCCCATCGGCACCACGAATCCAACCTGGAGGGATCTGGTGAGGATGAAGATCCCAACATTTCTCCTTCCCATGACCTTTCTTCCCACAGTGTGGGCACTTCATCTTGCTCTTGTCCTCAAGTCTCACGTTCCTCGGGTGTCATCTCTTCTGCTCTGCAGCAAGGGCAGATTTTTCTAGACCAACCAGAGTGTCTGGACGAAGGGAATTTATACGGCTTGCTTCCCCTCGAATATAATGAGCCACTGTTTCTAGATCCAGCACGAAATCTCTACCCAACATCTGAACTCTCTGGAATTCAAGTTCAGGAGGAAGACCAGAAAGCATCTCAAAGACCCTCCGTTGCATGAGTTCAGTCTTGTAGTCATCTACAGTCTGAATAGCGGAATACTGATCTATTTCAGCCCACTTATGGGTCAACTTGCTGTAATATTCCTCGAAATCAGTCATTCCTGTCATGTGAACTTGCTCAGGTTGGAGTTGATATATTCAAGCCAAGTCCTTTTTTGAGTAATTTCGTTCGATCAACTCTCACATCTCTTTCGCAGTTTTACAGAATAAAAATTGACTAGCAATCTTGGGTTCCATAGAATTAACAAGCTAATTTATCACAGTGAGGTTCTCACCTTCCCATTCCTCATATAGAGGGTCAGACACATTAGGGGCTGGTTTAGATCCGGTGAGAAACTCAAGTCTCCGACGACTTCCAATGAATATCCGCATAGATTGGACCCATAAAAGATAATTTCTCCCATTGAGCTTCCCCCACCATAGGTTTTAGATTGATCAACCACCCCTTCAGAGGCACCAATACTCTTCGATTTGTCCTCCATAGGAACAAACACTACGAAGAGAAAGGAGAACAGAAACCAACCAGCGACAGCAGGCACTAACAGGACGGCTACAGCCACACCCCAGCACCAAACTACTGAAAGAAAAAAGAACCGGCTTCAGCCGCACCACCATACGACAGCCTCTGCACCTCAGGAATGACTGGAAGAAGGATCAAATACGATCGATCGATCGTCTTGAAGAAGGAAGAAGACTGCACCAGAAAAGACTGGACGGAGGACGGAAGAGCGGCGAATACGATCGATCCTGCCGCTCACGCCAGAAGATCGCCCTGCTGCAATCGATTGACACCCTGCAGTCGACGCCAAACGAAGAAGAAGACGAAGACGATCGAAGAAGAAGAAGCCGATCGATCGGCCCTGCTGTCGATCGCTCTGCCTACGACGATCACCCTACTGTCGACGCCAGACGAACGGAGACGAACAGTCCAACCGCGACAACGGCAAGCCTTTAGGCTGAAGCGGAAGAAACCGCCTCTGATACCATATTGAGAGCGAGAGAGATACCTTAGGGTTCAATCCTCTCTGTCGTTCCTCTTTTAGTAGAAGAAATATATCCCCTTTATATGATTAGCCACTCATTAAGATATGGTCACCACCAGGTGCACCCAAGTTAGCTTGACTCATAACAGTTTATCCCTATCCTTTATGGTTTGCTTCTATTTTATGTATCCAAAGCTGTTGCGCACATAATTCAGAGACTAATTTGCTATATAAAAATTACTTTATCCCTGATCAGATGCAGAAAAAATTTGAATTGATTGGATTGTATTGTGATATAGAATGCAATCCACAATCTATATCCACATTGAATTGACTCTCATACTAAAGAACCATCAAATATGGAAAAACTGTGTGATTCAAAGATCTATTATGTCATACGATCATCAAAACTAATAGCTTTATATGCTCAATTTCCACTCATTCCTGTAAATTGTTTCTTGGAGTGTAAAAAATTATCTATACAAAATCATTTTGAGTAACTTTCAATCAAATTATCTTAGGTCCACCCTTTCTCTTTCATAGTCCTTGGATACTAATTCTATCTACTCATATAATTGAAAAGTGTATTGAAGATTAGAGACTTGCATGATTTTGGACGTATGCAAAAAAGGTTAGCAAAAGCAAATCATGTTCTGTAAAATGGAAATGTTACAATAGTTGCGGTACTCAACCTTGAAAGGTTTTGAAAAACAAGAATGTTTCTTACAAGTCCTTCCTAACGCAGGACGAATCTACAGTTGACAGACATGCGACACTCTAACCCTGAATGAATGTGAACAAACGCATGAAAATGCAAATGAAACTTTGGCCACCTGAAATAAAATGTGCAGGAATGTGTTATGGTTCTATTATTATATGCATTACGTCGAGTCGAGTGTGTTATTAGTGTTGTACAAGGTTGCAGATGTCGGATGTCGGGGACACGTCGGTTTGGGTTTTCATGTCGGTTTTTTATATATCGGGGGATATATCGGGGATATTTCATATATCGGGTTTTAATATTTAATTAATTATATATTTAATTTAATGTTATTTTTTATACATATCACAATGCCTATTTTGCAACCTATTGAAATTCTAAACATTAAAAGCTATTTGTAACATTTAACATACATTTTTATGAGATCAAATTTTTAAAAATTAAATTTCAAACGTACCTCAATCTTGATCGCTCATAGACTCATCTATAGTTGGCAGAGTAGATAAAATAAGATCTTCATCGGATGAACCCTCTAGATCTGTCTCGGTCACCTCAGATATTTTCCTTTTTCCCTTTCTTTGATAACCAACTATGACTTCTTTGCTTGTAGCCGCTCTTTGAGGTCTCCTTTCCTCATGATCAGCGTCGACTATATTGCCAATTTGCGCCCATGTCAGCCCCTCTCCAGGAAATACTTCATCATTGTCATCTTCATTTTCATCCTCCTCAGGATCAACTGTCACCATCCACTCCTGTACCTTTCCAGAATCAATATTCTTCGCTGCCAATGGATCTCGAGACGGCTCTGAATATTTTGACTTCAGCAAAGCATTGAACTTCACAAATACTAGATCGTTCAATCTTTTGCTGTCGAGTTTATTTCTCTTCTTAGAATGTATCTACAAAATTTTAAAAATTATTAAATAATGCATACAATATTATAATAAGATATTTATGTTTAACTAAATAACTAAATGAAAGCATACCATCTCGAAAATGCTCCAGTTCCTCTCACAGGCAGAGGATGAAGTAGTCAGACTTAAAATCTTCATAGCCATAGTTTTCAGGTGCGGCGTATCAGCACCGTTAAGCCTCCACCAATGCACTGTGAAAATTAAAATAATAAAATGACAACAAAATTCATATATACATAATACATTAATACATAATTAAAAATTATAATTAACAAAAATTAAAAATATATATTAAAATGTACCTGGGTTCAAGTTGGGATTTTGTAGCTGTCTCTTTGCCATGTCTTTACCAAATAACCCCTGTTGGTATTGGTAAACATCAAGCTCAGCGCTGATGTGATCTTGTGTGGAAGGATCCTTCCTATATATCCTCGAGAGACACTCAACAAATCCACTCATTAACCTACCATCAGCCTCAATCTCCACTCGACGGGCATAATAAAAATGGGGGTTTAAGTAATAACCTGCACGGTGCACATGTCTCCTTAATCTCCACTCGACAAGAATATTAAAAATTAAAAATATTAGTTTAAGAAATAACCTGCAAGGTGCAGAGGGCTGCACATCTTCTTCTCCCATCTGCTATCAATCAACTTCCATATAGGAAGATATTTGTTCTCTTCGTGATCGAGAACAGCAGCAACCTCTTCCCTCGCCTTTTTAATATCCCCATATAACCACCCCATGGAAGGTGTATCCCCGTCAACTCTTCTCAAAATCTTCACAAATGGTGTGAATATACCAACTGCCAGCTCGACATTCGCCCAGAATCTGGCGCTCATCACTATCATTGCAGCCTACCATATGAAAATAAATTTGTAAGAAAATTGAAAATACTATAAAACATCAGTTGCAATAGTTTTAACTTTTACCTGCTTTCCTCCTGCACTATTGGCCAACTTTGTTGCAGCCCACTTTGCAGATGTGAATAGACCCCTTAATTGATTTTTCTTCTCTAAGATACTCTCTAAAGATAGAAATGCTGTAGCGAATCTAGTCACACCTGGTCGAATAAGCTCATGAGAGTCCAACTCCTTCGTTGACTCTCTAAACATGTCGAGAGAGATGGTGTGACTGTAGATGAAGATAGAGAGCTGACGGCCTAAGGAGATAGCACTCTTTATTGGCTTCAATTTTCCTATATCCTGTAGCAGTAGATTAATAGTGTGAGCTGCACAACATGTCCAAAAAATCTTAGGCCTTTTCAAGGCCATAAGCTTTGCTGCAGCCATATTATTAGACGCGCTATCTGTCACAATCTGCAGGATACTGTCCTCTCCTGGGCTCTCAGGACTATCAATCGCCTCATCCAAGAAGTCAAAAATGAACTTTCCATCATGTGTGGAGGAGGACACATTCTTCGAAAGCCAGAATGCCACTCCAGCACTACAGTGTATCATGATGTTCATCACGCTTCTGCCCTTACGATCTGTCCACGCATCGGTCATGATCGTGCAGCCATTCAATTTGCAGGTCTGCGTGAATGCACCCAACATCTCCTTGGTCCTCTCTACCTCAGCTCGCAGAATTTTTTCCCTCAACTCATAAAATGTTGGGATCTTCATCCCAGGTCCGCATAACCCTATGGCATGAGCCATCTGCTGGAAGGAGGAATTACATATGGCATTAAACGGGATCCCGTTTTCGTATGCCCATCTACCTATGTACACAGCAGCGTCATCTCTGGCTTTCTTTTTGTACTTACTCTCTATCGTGCTTTGATGGGAATCTTTTCCCTTGCTAGAATCAGTGGCTGAATGAACAAATTGGTCCATTGGACCCTTGGAACATGTGCTCCTACGTGTGTCAGTCTCCTCCAAATCATCCTCATGAACTCCTCCAATAACGACCTCATTCAAAGTTGCTTGCAACTTTGCACTCTTAGCTCTCTTACTCTCTAAGTTTGAGTTTAGAGCCGACTCTGCCTTCGCCCTAACGTCGGTGGGAACCTGAGGGCATGGCTTAACATTACCCTTCCACCCAGCCAGGTGATGCTTGAACCGTGTAATTCCACCGTTCACTGTTTGCTTGCAGTAATTGCACTTGATTCGGTTGGTGTCATTTGCAACCAACTTCTCACCAAAGGCCCAAAACGGATCTCGGCCAGTTGGTACCAATGATACGGGCACCTCACTTGATCCAGCAGAAGAAGCCATTCTATGGAAGTATGAAATGAAAACAATATTAATTAGATGAAATAAAATAAAATAACTGCATACGTACATAATAAATTACGGGAAAAAAGATTAATTGAAAAAAAATCAACATCAGAAAATCCCCATAACTTCATTAGATCGTTAGATCTTCAGTCACCTTTCATATTATACGCGCAACGTTTTATTTATCCAACAACATTTTGCATCATCAGTTGTATACTAGTGTAGACATTTAGCAGATAAGCTCACTAAAATGAAAGGCATCCACATTTTATTTATCCTCAACTATCATTCAAACCATCAAACCATCAAACTATCCAACAAAGCATCCACATTTTATTTATCAAAATTTACAAAGGATCTCACTTTTTTTATCAAAAGACACTTAGCAGTAAGGCAACTAAAATGAAGTTGGGTATACTTGCATCATCGATTGCAAAAATGAAGTTGGATAAATAACTAGCAATAGGGGTATTTAAAATCATTTGTTGACAAAGAAACAATTCAACAGGAAAATCTAAACTCCCAAATCAATAAAGCAACTCATTACCAACATCATTTTAGTATAGGCACTGAAATTAGTAGTATAGGACACTGAAATTAGTATAAGCAACTCATTACCAACATCATTTTAGTATAGACACTGAAATTAGTAGTATAGGGCACTGAAATTAGTATAAGCAACTCATTACCAACATCATTTTAGTATATGCACTGAAATTAGTAGTATAGGGCACTGAATAACTCAGTAGTATAGGCATATTAGAAATTAGAATGCACCAGAGAGAGAGGGGGGGGGGGAGGTAGGGAGAAGAATGCACCCGTAGGTATAGGCAGCAGTCAGTCACACAACCACTGTCGAGAGAGCCCGAGAGAGGAAGAGAGCACCGGAGAATCAGAGAACCAGATAGCACCAGCGAGAAGGGAGGAGAAAGCACCAGAGAGAGAGTGCCGACAGCGCGCGAGAGAGGGAGAGCACCAACAAGCTAGAGAGCACCGAAGAATCAGAGAACCAGAGAGCACCAGCGAGAAGGGAGGAGAAAGCACCAGAGAGAGAGTGCCGACAGCGCGCGAGAGAGGGAGAGCACCAACAAGCTAGAGAGCACCGGAAAATCAGAGAACCAGAGAGCACCAGCGAGAAGGGAGGAGAAAGCACCAGAGAGAGAGTGCCGACAGCGCGCGAGAGAGGGAGAGCACCAACAAGCTAGAGAGCACCGGAGAATCAGAGAACCAGAGAGCACCAGCGAGAAGGGAGAAGAAATAACCAGAGAGACAGTGTCGCCGACGCGCGCGGGAGAGCTAGGGCAGGAGCGACGGGGAGAGGTAGGGCAGAGCGGGATGAAATGAAATGAGCGGGGTCGGGGGAGTTAAAACAGTAGCCCGACCCCAGCTCATTTCATTAGTTATAAAAAAAAAAATTTAATATAAAATTTTAACTTAAAAAAAACGCCCGACACAGGCGTTTTTTGGGGCCGGCATGTCGGTTAAAACCGACATGTCGGTCCGTTTTTTTCAAAACGCCACACGTAAACTTTGTGCCGGTTTTGTGTCGTTTTTGCTCCCAAACCTTCATGTCGGCCGACATGTCGGACATGTCGGCCGATATCCACAACACTGGTGTTGTATGAGTTCAATTGTAGTCGTCGCGTATTTTATTAATGTCCCTTGCTTATTTACAATTATGTCCTTGGGTCCTATTATATATAAACCCTTGATCTTGTATGAAGTTATGAATGAAATGATGTTCAAGTTTCCTTGTCCCTTGTGAGATCTTGGTGGATCTCTCCCCTAACGAGCAAACTCGATTAGACATCCACGATTAAGGCTCCGTTGTATCCTCCACCACCATCATCACTGACTCCGGCCACCACTCCGGCGAGTTACCGATGTTACGGAAGGAGGCTCGTAACTACTTGGTATCAGAGCCTTCTCGGTCTTCTCCCGCCGACGCACGCCAACATCACCCTGACGCCGCTTCTGAAACAACCTTCCAGTGCTTTGCGCGTCATCCTCCTCTTCCGTTTCTCTCCAACCGACGAGCCTCTTCGTCGAACTCTACAATATTCAATGACTGGGACCGTGGTTGTCCACCATGCGCCTCTCTGCTTTGTCGAGAAGCACCTTCTGCGCCCTTCTGTTATGTCAAACCTAGCCAGCGAGAAACCACAGGCACTCCATCCAATCGAGCCTAGCAGGCGAGACCCCTGCAAAACTCATCACAGTTCCCAGGCCCCTCCAATAAACCATCACATCCAAGCTTCTTGCTTGGCTTCCTCGACGACGAAGACTCGCACGCAAGCCGACCTCTGCGACATCGGCGATGACCGTGGTTCCTTCGCATCTGCGACACAAGACTGTTTGTCGTTCTTGTCTGGGGTCATGACTTCCGACATGTAACACCCCTTCCCAGTATTTCAGAAATCAGTCGTCCGGCCGGGTCAGCGATATAAAGAAAACTAGGAAACAGTATTAAAACTAGTAGCAGCAGGTAATAAAATCTATACTAAGCAATTTAAGACTTACAGCGGAAGTTTGAATAAAGTAAACTAAGGGTAACCACATACCTGATATCTGGATTCACAGAGCCACTAAACAGGAAGTAAAACTGAATTAACTGAAAATCTGATTAACCATAAATAGTCTGAAATAAATTAGATAAAACATTAATCTGATACAATGTTCTCATCTACAGGTACATGCTGAAATAGAGTAAACTGAAGAAGATAAATAGTACAAACTGACGCCACCACATGCTCATCCTAGACGTAACTTCCCACCTGGGTCACCTGAAAAACAGTGCCCACGAAGGGTCAGAGTAAGGAAAAATAACCCCTCCTAGTGACACTAAAAACCAGTTTTACATATGAATGCATGTATGTCTTTGAAAATAATTTTATGCATTTAAAACTTTTATGCCATGTGTTATGCATGCCTTCGCACTATTCTCTGGTCACACATCTACTCGTACTAAGCACGTGACCGTTATTTTACTAACTCAAGTCCTGGCGTTCACTACCTAGTGTAATGTCTCATGTCAGGTCTATACTTGAGTTCTAGGTGGCTTCTAACCTGCTCATCTACTAGGAAGGCTCTAGGCAGAGTAGCTCCTAACGCGCAACTGAAACTGACGACTCGAGACCATCTTACGAACCCAATTGTTCTAGTGTCACGCGGACACGGTCTCGAATCCACTAACTGGCTCAAGGGAAGACACTTCCCAAGTCTGTACTACTCATAAGGTTTCATGTGCCTTATGAGAAAGGTAGTGCGCCTCTACCTAGCACGGAAGAAACTCTGTGTGCTGGCTGACCTTTGTGGTCTGACGCTACTCTGCAAAGGATATCTTTTCTGGTGTACTACTAAGCGACCCCTTGACTTTCTTGTGGTCGACTTGAAGGGACATTCACGCCCTTGGTTGGACAAATTCCAAACCTACGTACGCGGGTAAAGTTTCGTACTTAAAATAATTATTCATAACTTGACTAACTGGGTCATGGAAAAGGGCGTCATCCTACACGTTTTCCGCGACCATTTTCCTACCGCCACACTTTACTATGCATGGTTATGTTGCTTGTACGAAACCTACGTATGCGTATACAAAATATAACTTTTGTTATGTCTAACTAACAGGTATTAAATTTCCTTACAGCGGTGGTGCGGCGCTCGTAGACTCGGCGCGGCGACATCTTCTATTCCGAAGGTAAACCTACTGCTGGGGACCTTCAAAGTGCTGCCCCGAACCTACCAAAATCCTGCAATTCAAGGCAAACCTAAATTCATAATTTTTCCCTAAGGGTTTTCCGGTGGAAAAATTCCAAATCATCTAAGGTTGCAAAAATACGTGTACTAGCTTCGTGTATTACCTTTATGCGGAGAGATTGGGGCTCTCAAAGCGTCCCACACAAAACCCGCGGAGGATCACGACCACCAAAACCTAGAGTAGGGCAACAGGAACAAAATTATTGTTTAGTCTATCCTCTACAACGAGGGATCTTCAAGAGGAAATCGAGGTAAGGGAGGAAACTACTCACCGGAACCAAAACAACACCAAAACTTTGGTTAGGGTTAAACCCGGATCTTCCAAGGCCAAAGAAGGAAAAGGAATACCCACCAATGCTCGTAGAGGAAGGAGGAGAAGCCGGAGTAGACTTCTGGAGGGAGGGAGGCCGCCGGCTAGGGCTTGCGGAAGCCCGGCTGGAAGGTTCGTCGGTTGCGCTGCTAGCGGGAGGCGGAAGGAGACGGAACGGGCTGCGGGTTTTCTTCCGTGAAATGAGTTTACGGGTTTAATAAAGTTGCGGGTATGCGGTTTGGATGGTAACCGCATGAGGAGAGGGGTGATACCTGCTATTGGCACCCCAAAATGATATTTTACACTACACTAACACCCCTTTTTTTTATATACGGTTCTTTTCGCGCATTTTGTACTAAAATTAAAAATGCGTCTTACTAATTATGATTAACCTAAATCCCATTTTAAAGAATGCGGTACATTGGCCAAACTTATCTCATACCTCGACGACGCGCTGCCTCGGTCATAATTCGTCGCGACTGGACCCTACAATTTTAAATAAATTCCGCGTCAAGATAAAATCGGATGTTACAAATCTCCCCTCCTAATAAAATTTTCGTCCTCGAAAATTGAAACCATACCTGAATCGAAGAGAAAAGAATAGTCTGCATTGCTCTTTAGCTCATCCTCTCGCTCCCAAGTAAACTCTGGACGGCCACAGTTCATCCAAAGGACTTTGACCATGCGAATCTCTCTATTTCTGAGCTTCTGAATCCTTGAGTCCACTATCTTGACTGGTCTAACTCCAATACTAAGATCTGTCTCGATTGGTGCTTCTTCGGTACTGATGATCTGACTGGAATCTCTGACTGCTCTCCTAAGGTAGGAGACGTGGAATACATCATGTACACCACTCATTTCTTCAGGTAAGGCCAACCTATATGCAACCTCACCAACTCTTTCCAGTACCTCGAAAGGACCAACGAATCTGGGACTCAGCTTCTTCATTCGCTTTATTCTAGAGACTCCTCTAACTGGTCTGACCTTCAGATAAACGTAGTCTCCAACACTGAACTCTACTGACCTGTGCTTCTGATCATGATACTTGGCCTGGCGATCCTGAGCTGTCTTCATACGCTCCTGAATAAGCTTGATCCTATCAGTGGTCTTATCAATCCATGACTCTCTGATAGAAGATCTCTCCTCACTCTCTGCCCAACATAACGGTGTCCGACAACGTCTACCATAGAGGGCCTCGAACGGTGCCATCCCAATACTCGCCTGAAAACTGTTGTTGTAGGAGAACTCCACAAGAGTAACATACTTCTCCCACTTCCCTCCAAAATCTAGAATGCACATCCGTAGCAGATCCTCCAAAGTCCTATTTGTGCGCTCAGTCTGTCCATCGGTCTGAGGATGGAAAGCGGTGCTGAAATGTAACCTGGTACCCAACCGCTCCTGAACGTATCGCCACTCCCTGGAGGTAAATCTGCCATCTCGGTCTGAAACTATAGTCTTGGGAACACCGTGAAGTCGAACTATCTCATCTAAATATAACTGGGCTAGCTTCGGACCTTGATCTGTCTTCCTAAGAGGAATGAAATGGGCGACCTTAGAAAGTCGATCTACTACAACCCACAAGGAATCATTCCCACTCTGCGATCTCGGCAAACCATGAATGAAGTCCATAGATATATCCTCAAATGTCCACTCGGGAATGGGAAGTGGCTGCAACTTGCCTCCAGGCCTCTGACACTCGGCCTTAACCAACTTGCATGTCTCACACTTCCCTACATAATCTGCAACATCACTCTTCAAACCTGGCCACCAGACTGTCTTCTTAAGATCTGCATACATCTTCGTGCTACCGGGATGTATAGAATACCTGGAATTGTGTGCCTCGAAAAGAATGTCCTCCCGAAGGTGTCTAACATCTGGGATGCACACTCTGCCATCATGCAATAATAACTCATCCTGAATAGAGAACCTCTCTTTTTGACCTGACTGCACTGAGATCCAAATCTCTGCCATCTTTGGATCCAACGATATAGCTGTCCTGATCCTATCTCTAATATCGCACGAAATCTCCATCCAACTCAACCAAGCTGAACCAAAACTGCCACGGGGCACAACGACGATGTCCAGTCTCTCCAGCTCTCGTACTAACTCCTCCTGCTGAGTGAGAAGATAGAAACACGAGCCTCTCCTGCTAAGAGCATCAGCTACCACGTTCGCCTTTCCTGGGTGGTACTGAATGTCTACATCATAGTCTGAAAGAAACTCCAACCATCTACGCTGCCTCAAATTGAGCTCTCGCTGATCAAAGATATACTTAAGGCTCTTATGATCAGTGAAGATCTCACAACGCACTCCATAAAGGTAGTGTCTCCATATCTTCAGAGCATGAATGACTGCTGCAAGCTCCAAGTCATGCACGGGATAGTTCCTCTCATGAACCTTTAACTGTCTCGAGGCATAGGCTACAACCTTTCCATGCTGCATGAGAACACAACCCAAACCCTGACCTGAAGCATCACTATAGATCTGAAATCCGTCTGGTCCTGAAGGTAAACTCAAAATCGGTGCGGTCATCAATCTGTCCTTGAGGTGCTCAAAAGCCAACTCACACTCAACTGTCCAATCCAAGCTCTTTCCCTTCCTAGTGAGGGAAGTCAGTGGTAAGGCTATCTTCGAGAAATCCCTGATGAATCTCCTGTAGTATCCAGCAAGACCCAAAAAGCTGCGAACCTCTGAAACTGTCGACGGCCTTGGCCAACTCTTAATGGCCTCTATCTTCTTTGGATCAACGCTAACTCCTTTCTGACTGATGATGTGGCCTAAGAATGCAATCTCTGAAAGCCAAAACTCACACTTTGAAAATTTTGCATACAACTGATTCTTTCTGAGTGTGCTCAAAACAATCCTGAGGTGAGCTGCATGATCTTCTGCACTCTTAGAGAACACCAAAATATCATCTATGAAGACGATGACAAAACGATCTAAATACTCCCGAAATACCCTGTTCATCAGGTCCATAAATACTGAAGGGGCATTGGTCAGCCCGAACGGCATGACCACGAACTCGAAGTGTCCATATCTGGTACTGAAAGCAGTCTTCTGTATATCCACGTCACGAATCCTCAGCTGGTGATAGCCCGACCTCAGATCTAACTTGGAGAAGGTGCTCGCTCCCACCAACTGGTCGAACAAATCATCAATCCTAGGAATCGGGTACTTGTTCTTTACGGTCAGCTTATTCAATTCGCGGTAGTCTATGCACAATCTCAGACTACCATCCTTCTTCTTCACAAAAAGCACTGGAGCACTCCAAGGCGAAGTACTAGGGCGTATAAAACCCAAATCAAGCAGCTCCTGCAACTGACTCTTCAATTCTGCTAGTTCCCTTGGAGCCATCCGATAGGGAGATTTGGCTACCGGTGTAGCCCCAGGATGCAAGTCTATCGGGAACTCAATCTCTCTATCTGGAGGGGCACCAGGGAGCTCTTCCGGGAAAGCATCTGGAAACTCCTGCACCACTGGTACCTTCAACAAATCAGCCTTAGACTCCGCGCTCATCAGTACTACGAAGGTTTCACAACCCTGACTAATGCACTTTCTCGCTTGGACTGCAGATATGATCATCTTCACTACTCCCTTCAATCCCTGAAAAGAAAAAGAGGTCTGGTTGGGGCCATCGAACTGAATCTGCTTCGCCCTACAGTCAATCCTGGCGTTGACTGCTGAAAGCCAGTCCATTCCAAAAATCAAGTCAAACCCAGCTATAGGTAGCAGCAAAGCTTCCACGATAATCTCAGTGTCACCAAACTGCACTGGCACCCTGCACTTGTCTCTGGTCTGCAGAAGGGATCCATTCGGCATCATGACTTCCAGCGGTACTGACTCGGGGAAGACTTCTAAATCCAACTTACGCACTAAAGATTCCGCGATAAACGAGTGCGAGGCACCCGTATCAAACAGAATCTTAGAGGGTAAGTTACGAATCATAAGGATGCCTACATGAATGATTATGAAGGATGAAAAAATTTAACGTGTCACTACGGAGGATTTAAAACCAACTTGCAAGCAAACAACACTTACCTGTCACAACATCTTCCTGATCCTTCGCCTCCTGCTGACCCAGCCCATAAGCTCTGGGCTGCACTAAGTCTCGACCCTGCTGTGGTCTCCCATCAGTAATCATCAACGCTTTGCCCTTATCTACCCTGCTAGGGCCACCAACCTCGAACTTCGACTGCAGGAAAATAAATTTCATTACAAATCTATCGAAATTACATAAATGTAATCAATACATAAGGACCTTGATTACCTGATTTGTCCCAGCTTCCTGACAGAAGCGAGCTATGTGTCCAGGTTGTCGGCACTTATAGCATACGCCTGCACTGGCCAAACACTCTCCTGAATGACGACGCTGACACTTGGGACACGTGGGATAGTCCTTGCTTCGGTCACCAGATTGACCATTCTTCTTAGCATCAGGCTTCGGCTTCTTGTTCCAGTTCTTACCTTGGTCATTCTTGTTCTGCTGCGGCTGATGCGAATCCTGAGATCGCTTCGCACGGAAACTACTTCGCTTCTGAACCTTCTGCTGGTCAGCCTCCAGTCTGCGAGCTGTATCCACTAAGCTCCTGTAATCAGCGTTGACCATAGTCATCAGCGGCTGCCTCAACGAGTCACGCAAGCCATCCACGAAACGACTGCACTTCTCAGTCTGATCTCCCTGCATCACGCCCGCATATCTAGCCAGATGAGTCAGCTCTCGCTCGTACTCAGTAACTGTCCTGTCCCCCTGGAAAAGCCTCAGATACTTCTCTTGGAGACCTCGTCGTGCGGAAGGAGGCACGAACCAACTAGCAAGAGCTCTAGAGAACTCGCCCCAAGTGAACATGTCTGGGGTACGGCCTGCAGGATCATCTGTCCGGTATTTGTCCCACCAGACTTTTGCCTCTCCTCGGAGGAGGAAAGCTGCCAGAGGAACTTTCTTATTCTCCGGGCACTCCAAAACGTTCAGCAGGTCTCTGGTGTTAGCTATCCAATCATCAGTATCCATCGGGGTCTCATCCCCACTGTAGTTCGAAGGCTGAAGTTCTCTGAAATTTCTCAAATAGCGCTCCAGGGTCATCTCCACAGGTGCTGCTGCAGGAGCTGGTGCAGGGACTGGTACTTGTACTGGAGCTGGAAATCCTGCAGCCAGTCCTCTCTGAAACTCCATCAAGGCAACAGTAACCGCCCTGGCAATCTGAGACGCTATGTCAGTGCCCTCTAGAGCTGCTGGAACTGGCGGTACCTGTGGCATGGCAGCGTCTCCCATGGTTGCACTAGGAACCGGGTTCTGGCGTGAAGATTCACCTGGTTCACTAACTCGTGGTGCCTGATAGAATATATAAAGGAAATCTGATTATTTATCAAGCATCTAAGAAATTTGATCTAGCAACTTATTTTGTACTCTAGCGAACGCTAAGGCTTAATCGCAACTTAAAGTACTTTACTGACAAAAGTTTACTCTTAAACGCTCCTATGGCTCTGTGAATTCTTTCTAGGGTCCAGGGATCCTAAACCTCCCTCTGATACCAATTTGTAACACCCCTTCCCAGTATTTCAGAAATCAGCCGTCCGGCCGGGTCAGCGATATAAAGAAAACTAGGAAACAGTATTAAAACTAGTAGCAGCAGGTAATAAAATCTATACTAAGCAATTTAAGACTTACAGCGGAAGTTTGAATAAAGTAAACTAAGGGTAACCACATACCTGATATCTGGATTCACAGAGCCACTAAACAGGAAGTAAAACTGAATTAACTGAAAATCTGATTAACCATAAATAGTCTGAAATAAATTAGATAAAACATTAATCTGATACAATGTTCTCATCTACAGGTACATGCTGAAATAGAGTAAACTGAAGAAGATAAATAGTACAAACTGACGCCACCACATGCTCATCCTAGACGTAACTTCCCACCTGGGTCACCTGAAAAACAGTGCCCACGAAGGGTCAGAGTAAGGAAAAATAACCCCTCCTAGTGACACTAAAAACCAGTTTTACATATGAATGCATGTATGTCTTTGAAAATAATTTTATGCATTTAAAACTTTTATGCCATGTGTTATGCATGCCTTCGCACTATTCTCTGGTCACACATCTACTCGTACTAAGCACGTGACCGTTATTTTACTAACTCAAGTCCTGGCGTTCACTACCTAGTGTAATGTCTCATGTCAGGTCTATACTTGAGTTCTAGGTGGCTTCTAACCTGCTCATCTACTAGGAAGGCTCTAGGCAGAGTAGCTCCTAACGCGCAACTGAAACTGACGACTCGAGACCATCTTACGAACCCAATTGTTCTAGTGTCACGCGGACACGGTCTCGAATCCACTAACTGGCTCAAGGGAAGACACTTCCCAAGTCTGTACTACTCATAAGGTTTCATGTGCCTTATGAGAAAGGTAGTGCGCCTCTACCTAGCACGGAAGAAACTCTGTGTGCTGGCTGACCTTTGTGGTCTGACGCTACTCTGCAAAGGATATCTTTTCTGGTGTACTACTAAGCGACCCCTTGACTTTCTTGTGGTCGACTTGAAGGGACATTCACGCCCTTGGTTGGACAAATTCCAAACCTACGTACGCGGGTAAAGTTTCGTACTTAAAATAATTATTCATAACTTGACTAACTGGGTCATGGAAAAGGGCGTCATCCTACACGTTTTCCGCGACCATTTTCCTACCGCCACACTTTACTATGCATGGTTATGTTGCTTGTACGAAACCTACGTATGCGTATACAAAATATAACTTTTGTTATGTCTAACTAACAGGTATTAAATTTCCTTACAGCGGTGGTGCGGCGCTCGTAGACTCGGCGCGGCGACATCTTCTATTCCGAAGGTAAACCTACTGCTGGGGACCTTCAAAGTGCTGCCCCGAACCTACCAAAATCCTGCAATTCAAGGCAAACCTAAATTCATAATTTTTCCCTAAGGGTTTTCCGGTGGAAAAATTCCAAATCATCTAAGGTTGCAAAAATACGTGTACTAGCTTCGTGTATTACCTTTATGCGGAGAGATTGGGGCTCTCAAAGCGTCCCACACAAAACCCGCGGAGGATCACGACCACCAAAACCTAGAGTAGGGCAACAGGAACAAAATTATTGTTTAGTCTATCCTCTACAACGAGGGATCTTCAAGAGGAAATCGAGGTAAGGGAGGAAACTACTCACCGGAACCAAAACAACACCAAAACTTTGGTTAGGGTTAAACCCGGATCTTCCAAGGCCAAAGAAGGAAAAGGAATACCCACCAATGCTCGTAGAGGAAGGAGGAGAAGCCGGAGTAGACTTCTGGAGGGAGGGAGGCCGCCGGCTAGGGCTTGCGGAAGCCCGGCTGGAAGGTTCGTCGGTTGCGCTGCTAGCGGGAGGCGGAAGGAGACGGAACGGGCTGCGGGTTTTCTTCCGTGAAATGAGTTTACGGGTTTAATAAAGTTGCGGGTATGCGGTTTGGATGGTAACCGCATGAGGAGAGGGGTGATACCTGCTATTGGCACCCCAAAATGATATTTTACACTACACTAACACCCCTTTTTTTTATATACGGTTCTTTTCGCGCATTTTGTACTAAAATTAAAAATGCGTCTTACTAATTATGATTAACCTAAATCCCATTTTAAAGAATGCGGTACATTGGCCAAACTTATCTCATACCTCGACGACGCGCTGCCTCGGTCATAATTCGTCGCGACTGGACCCTACAATTTTAAATAAATTCCGCGTCAAGATAAAATCGGATGTTACACGACATCTGCAAAAGCACGTCGTTCCTTCTCATCGAGCCCAGCATCGCCCACACCATTACTTCTCGAGCCCTGTGCCTTCTTTCTGAGCAGCCCACTATCTGGAGCTATGGATTATAATTAGCTCGCTTATCTCACGCGCATCCCTTCCCTGCAGACTATTTAAGGGTACTGATATTTATACACCAGAAATGGCTATTCACACCCCATGGATATTCGTACACCCAAAAATTATATTTGTACCCCTAGTGACTATTTATACCCCAATTTTTGAAATTTTAAAACTAACACTAAAAGAACAATTAAAAGAAGAATTACTATATGCTTCTCAAAATAGCTTGTTACATAAAAGTAATAGGCAAAAAAGTTAGCATCCGTATGATGATAACTTGACGCTGACGCTGAAAAAGTCAGCATCCATATATTTTCTTCAAAATTCAGTCAGCATCCGTATGGTCACGTTGATAATGTTTTATCCCTGCAAAAAAGTCGCGTCAAATTGTTAAGTTAATAAAATAATTACAACAACGACACTTAAAAATTGTTACATTATACTTACTTAATAAGTTGTGATATATTTGAAGATCCAAAATGATGAATTAACCTCAATTTTTTGAATGTGACTCTGCAAAATAACAATAATATCAGATTATGACATTGCTAAAATTTTAAGTTATTAAAAATAATAATATACATTATTTACATACCTATGGTCAAAATAGTCGTGTAATATTTGGAACTTCCCATGGCTCCGTCAGCTCCTCATGATATCTTGTCCACACTGGAAATATTGGCGGTTGTGGACATTCTTCTTTCACCCGCAATTCAATGAAGTGGTTGTCATTTATATATCTGATATAAACAACCCTTCTAATATCTGGCGGAGCTGAATGTAGTGGTAGAAATGTGAAGGATTGTTGGCTCGAGAATTGAACTAGTTGTATGTTATACCATGATGCAACTACTAGCCCCATGTCAGGCATTGTCATCCACTTATCTAGTGGTGCTGGTACATTCCAACAATCTAGAGATTTGAGTAATTCAAATCTCCTTGTTGTCCCAAATATTTCTGTGTACAACACTGACATATTATGTAGCTCACCCGCCAGATCATGTCGTACTTGCATCCAACTATCTCCCATATTTAGAGCAAGACTTATCACTCTATATCCACAATGTCCATCTCCCAAAACATCAATGGCCTCAATGATATGTGTACGCACATTTGGGGGCATTTGCTTGCGCACATTTTCAAGGAAACCACCTCTTGTAACTGTTTGTTTTTTTGTCTTAATCAATTTGACCTTACCAAGTTGTTGTTGTTTTTGTTGTTCCTCTTTTAGGACATGCTCAAAATGTGAGAGCTCTCTTTTTGTGGATTTACAATCCTCCATAAACCTTCTCGAACTTCCCTTCGGGCGACCTTTCAATTTCTTTGGCATTTTTGGTTCCTTCGTCTGACTTGCATCCGGATTTATGAGATCGCGCAATTTCCTTTTAATCTCCTTTCGTTGTAGATCTGTAATGGTGTTATATTTTTTCAATATTCCTTCCATATCGTTCTCTATGTCAACACACTCATTTGATTCTTCCTTCACCTTGAACTCATGCTTGTCTAATAGTGTTAACTGTTTCCAATGATTGTGGATCATCCATAAAGGAAATGCACTACTCTCTTTAATGTACATAGCAAGCTCATGTGCACAAGGCAATCCAAGCGTATACCTGTTCTTATGTACACATTGGGCCTGCTCAACATACCCTGATTTTATTGTTTCTTCTTCCTTTTTTATCATCTCCAATGTTGCAGTTGAGATGTTCCCAACTAACTCTGAGTAGAATGTAGTTTTAAAACTAGGGTAAACATGCATCTTACTTTGTCCAAACATTTTTTTGATTTCTGAATGTTGTAAGTTAATCATGTTATCAAATGTTTTCCAAACTGTAGTAAGATTTCCAACTGAAACTTCTAAAAAATATTTCAACTGACTATGCCCCCCCTCGACACGATTGGTGGATGTGTTTCCAAAATGCATGTATTTATCAACCCATGTAGAAATAAACATCTCTTTATAAGGTTCTAACCATGTTTTTGTAACATAAGCAATCACATCAGGGTAACTTGTAGCATATTCGATCATCATTTCATTTAACCGCAAATGAAACTCATTCTCGGATACTGAATTAATGACATTTTGCCAAACATTCAAAAATGCATCACATTCTTTTCCCTTTGTAAAGAATTTTTTGCAATGAGCCAAAATATTACGATGTATATGCACTTGACACAACACATTCTTAGCATTTGGGAAAACAAGATCAATTGCATTCATCAAAGCAATCTCTCGATCGGTTACAATAATATTAGGCATTACATTCCCATCAAATATAAGCTTGAAGCACTCAAGAGCCCATTTGTAATTAGCTTCGTTTTCACTTGACATAAAGGCAAAACTACAATAGAAAGATTGATTCGTAGATGTGACTCCAACAATAGAAAATAGTGGCAAACGGTATCGGTTGGTCTTGTACGTACAATCAATCATAAATGTATTTGAGAACATATTGCTTAGCCGAACTGAAGTAGGATGCGCAAAAAAACAAATTTTCCAATTGCATAGTACTCTCATTTTCTTGCATGAAACTAATATATCCGGATTCCCTAATGCACTTAAACAAATGTTGGATTGGAGTTCCACCCTCAAGTTGTGTTCTGTACAACTTTGCTTTCACATTGTAGATTGTTCTAAGTGATGTTGAATTTTCCGGATTTCTTCTCTTCAATGCGGTTAAAATTTTGCGTGGCTTACATCCAGCATTGAACATCTCCTCCACTATCTTGTACTCATTGTCGTCTAATCTATCGGCATATGGATGTGCTTCAATATGAACGAACTCATGGTTGTGTATACCATATTTAACTATAAGTTTCCATTCATCATTCGCATCTCGTTGTCCTTTTAATGCAAACTTACACTCACAATGTTTCGAACTTGACTTTCTTATGTTTTTCTTGACGTATCCTTTGTTGTCATTAGGTAACCCAGCTCTATCACAACCTAATGTTACTCTTGGTGATGCTTTGGATGTGATGTTATCGGCTCTCAAAATAATTATAACAAATCCCAAATTTTTGGCTGTTTTCCGAACCCATTCAATTAATGATTCTTTATTTTCAAAACTCTGATTAGTGCAAAAGTGCATTCCAACATCTAACTCGGTGTCTTTAGAGAACTCGTCATTACACAACAACAACACATTTTGTGAACTCATTCCACAATCTACACAATAATAAAAAAAATCATGAGCTTCAAAAAATCATGAACTCATTCCACAATCTACACTATAATAACACAAAAAAACATGAGTTCATTCAATCCAAAAAACCATTAACTCATTCCACACTCTACATTATAACAAAAATAAATGAAGAACATTGCAATGTTATACCTTGGAGTCGAAGGTGAAAATGAAACAAAAGTATTCAGTACAAGGAACTTCTGGCCCCTCTCAAAACTGCAGCTTGGCCAATCCTAGCAAAATGAGTAGTACATTAGAACAAAAAATGAACAAAAAGGGGAAGTTCCTGGAGGAGGCCGTCGGCCTCATTTGGAGAAAAAGCCCGATGGTCCACTTCCAAGTACGACGGAATGAGAAGCTACTTACACAAATTCCTGGAGCTCGGTGGCGGCAGCCTGGGAACTTCGTCGGAATGCTCGGTGGGTCGGGAATCACCAAAAACCAACCACCGGAAGGAGAAACGCGGAAGGGTGGTCGGGGTCGAGAAGGGTACGGAAAACAGGAGGAGAAATGGAGGAGGAGGCGGCGGCCGGAGGGATTCACCGACGAGCGCGGCGGCCTGGATGCTTTGACGAAGAGCGCGGGGATAGGGTCGGCGGGTTAGGGCACAGGAAAGACTAACGAAACCTGGAATGAAATCGGGATTGGGGGGGTACAAATATACTTTTATGCGGTTAAAAAAGAGGAGTTTTTTTTTGTTTGAATGGGGTGTGAATAGCCATTTCTGGTGTATGAATATCAGCACCCTTATTTAATTGGAACGACAGATCAAGCTTTTATTTTTATTATTAGCTCACCTACGTCTGGTTGCTTCGAGCCCTTTCCGCAGCAGCCCACTCCACTTTCTCATTCCCCGCCTGCTTTATTACTATTTCACACCTATCAAATCTGCCTTTTTTATTGAGCCCAGATACTAATTAATGCAATTATTTTAATTGATTAATTATTTATTAATAATTACATTTTTCTCACTTATTAATTTTTAATTGAATTAATTAAGTTCTCATATTATCTCATTATGGGGAACACCAAGTTGTCAGCTGCGAATGCGGTAGCCATCCAATCGAAGCTACGAGAAATCATGAGCTGCATGGATACACACCTCCGGGACGTTGAAGCCCGTCAGAACGACATGACAATGCTCCACAAATTTGACAATTTGATAGTTGCTCTTCCGCCGAAGCTGCCACACTTGTCGCCACCGCCTCTTCTTCTGAAATCGTCATCTGCGTCGGCCGCTGACATGCTACCGCTCTTAGCGGTGATTTCCCTTTCGCCATCACCTTCCGTGGTGGTGCTGCCCCACTTTGGGCCTCCTTCGTCAAACACCGTGGACACTTTTTCTCCAGCACTTGCTCCGCCGACCCCGAAGGATCCGTTCCTGCCTCCGGCCACCTTGCCGCCTTCAAATATGTTCCTTCTGCCAGTCGTTGCTTCCCCGACCTACTTGACATTGTTGCTCATCACCGCTCCACCGACTTTGTCGAAGCCATTACTTGCACTGCTCGTCTTTCCAATGTCGCCGCGCTATTCACCGACAACGTCGTCGTCGCTACGCGATATCATGCATTGTTCTGGCGGAAGATCAAGCTGCTATATGATTCGATCACCGCGTGGAGTTCGAGCTTTAGGACAAGCTCGAATTCAAGGGTGGATGAGATGTTATGGGTCTATTATTATTTGCATTATGTCGAGTCGAGTGTGTAATTAGTGTCGTATGAGACTAATCGTAGTCGTCGTGTATTTTATTAATGTCCCTTGCGTATTTAAAATTATGCTCATGGGACCTATTATATATAGATTCTTGATCTTGTATGAAGTTATGAGTGAAATGAAGTTCTAGTTTCGTTGTCCCTTGTTGTGAGATCTTGGTGACTCTGTCCTCTAACGAGCAATCTCGCTTAGGCAGCCGCGATTAAGGCTCCATTGTATCCTTCACCACCATCATCACCGACTCCGGTCACCACTCCGGTCACCACTCCGGTGAGTTACCGTTGTTACGGAAGTAGGCCCGTAACAAATGCATGCATGCAGTTCGATGAATAGGATGTCCTAAGTTAAACTCTAAACCCTAATGTGATTCAATTGATGCAAATATACAGAGATAATAAGTTCTAATGCAAACATCCAAAGACAAGTTCTAATGCAAACATGCAGAGACAAGTTCTAATGCAAACATGCAGAGACAAGTTCTAATGCAAACGTGCAGAGACAAGTTCTGATACATAGTTAAATTAAATAAGTAAATTTAGGTGCACATGCATTTAATTAAAATAAATCACAAAAAACCTAGATTAAGTAATCATGCAACAATAGCCAACTAAATGGGAGTGCACTAAAATTAGAATGCAATGTGCATGTCTAATAAAAGAGACAAATCAAAATTAATGTGAACCAAATATTACTAGAAATAAAATAAACATCCATACACTGTGAAGAATTAAAACTAAATGTAAAAACTCACCAAGTGAGGGGGCTGTCCATGTAGGAATGGAGATTGGAGGGTTGCTGTTGTGATAGAAGCTATCAGAAGCTGTGGATTTGCTGGAAGGTGGCTATCCGAGGGGGGTAAAAGAGTGGAGAGGCGGGATGTGGCAAGGGAATGACTTAGGAGGGATGCCTAGGGATTCTTGTGGTTGGGAGTAGTCGGTAGGTTGGGGAGAGGATGAAGAGGTTTGAGGAGACTGTTGGAGGAGGTAGAAGGGGCTAGGTTACTGTTAGCGGGCTGGATGTGGACTGGAAGAAGGGAAAACGGGGATGGATGGAGAGAACATGGTTGTGGTGGCTTGAAGGGATTGTTGGGGGGAAGTAGGTGACAGGTCGGGGTTGGAGTGAGGTAATCGAGGGTAGGTGATGAGGAGTAATCTGGCAGACCCTTTGTGTCTACACACAACTACCTCGGGCACAGTGATGTTCGGGACCTCTCATCTTGAGCGGGCAGCCAATCGCAGCATTAGTTGTTCTTTTCATTTTAAGTTGTAATTTTTTTATTCGCAACGATCGCCCAATCATAGTCGTATGCCCCCCCCTAGTGTATATATATTGAAGGTGAGGGCCCTCATTTTGGGTATTGAAGGATTAAGCATTGAAGCTCGTTCTTTGATCATTTTGGTGCCAAGGCCGACCCCCGGGTGTGAAGCCCAGGTTTCCTCCTTCCCTTTGTCATGAGCCATATTTCCCCCTCCCTCAATTCCATAGTCGTCCACCACCTCCCTCCCCCTTCGCATAGCAGCCAACCACCACTGTTTTCCCCCTCCTTAACCCACTGCCACACCATCTCCCCTCCCCCACCACACATCTTTCAACCCATCTCCATACAACCACCTCTCTCCATCCGGAATTTCATTATTTTCCTCTAGGGCAATCACCGGAAAATCACCTCCAGTGATCCTCACACATTCCCCTCTCCATTACTTCTTTTTTTAATTTTTTGGCCAATGCAGGAAAGCATCTTCGGCAACCACCACAACCATCGGTGGTCGCCTTTGGTCACCACCTGCCAGTCATATCCCCCACCGCACAATAACTATCTCCCAACTCCTCCCACTATCCCATTACCCCCCCCCCCCCCCCACCCACCTCATCTATATTTTAGGCCACATTCCTAAAATGCTTCAACTATGAGACATGGTAGACATCATGGATCCTGCCCTCGCCTGACAACTGGAGCTTATAAGTCACCTCACCATCTTTCGAGTCACATGGAAAGTTTGTAGTATTTTAGTATCAACTTATGATATGGCGTCGTCGACATAGAGGTTTGGAGGTAAGTGTTGTACTTTAGCTATACACATTCACTGGGTTCAAAGAAAAGCTTGTGGTGCCCACTGTTGTAAGCCTTTTGCATGCATGATTGCGCCGACAGTAAGCGGTCTTGAGCCACTGTGAGTACCTAATCACGAGTAAGGAGAGTGCAATCCATTTCATCAATCATGATGGTTCCGCCACAATAAATCAATAGGTGGGGGGTGAGGGCTGGGAGTGGGGGGGGGGGGCTCTCCCGCGTATGATCTGGAAAGGGATCGTCTATGAGGATATATGATAGGAGGTGTTATGGAAGTACATCAATCTGCGAAGCCATTGCACCCGGTCCTTAGAGTGACCTCATGTAATGCATCAAATGTGCATCTTAATAGATCTATTGATCATCTCGGCCTGCACATTCAACTATAGATGGTAGGCAGATTAAAAGGCCAATTTGGTGCCCTGAGGGAAAATAACCCATTCCATAACCAACTCGTAAATACCTCGCCGCGGTTGGAAATAATACTCTCATAACGTCCATGCAAGTAAAACGCATGCTCGAAGAAGATACATTTGATGTCTTTCTCCATGAAGGGGTGAGCCAGAGGAATAAAATGCGCCCCTTGGAGAACCGATCGACGATCACCAATAGGACCTATTTCCCTTTGGATGCAAGCAACCTTTCCATGAAATCCACATAGACATAACCAAAATATGGGACGATGTCGGTAAGGGCTGTAACACACCAGTGGGGAGGAGATGATCAGACTTGTTGTGCTGGCAAATAGTGCAATCTGCAGTGAAATTGTGGACTCATCTCCTGAGCCCTTTCGATAAGAATTCTGCCATGATGTGTTGTAGGGTTTTGTGCACTCCTTCGTGGTTGATCGCATGTATGCCCTCCAGTACGGTCAAAATCAAATGTAATGTTGGAGTCAAAAATAACAAGTCATATGAGATTATTTATAACATCACAATAGGGAGGCATCCCCCCTGAATGATTTGATGGCGCGGCTCCATGAGCATGGGGGACTCGCGTATCTATTGGTGAAAGGTCGTGACTCAGATGTGGATTGCAAAATAGAAAAGGCAATATCTACTAGTTATCCCTGCGTGATAAGCGTCTGTCGTGATCTAAAACTCTCGCTGTGTACTCCACCCTAACAACCAATCCCAATAACTTGCTCACTCATCGTTATTGTCGTGTGGTGTTGAGCCTTTGCTCGAATAGGAACTTCAAGCAGGAGTGGTATATCGATATCTGAAATGCCCGCGCCCTAGAGGTAAGGTCTCATATGCTGAACAGTCTTGGCCAAGCAGATAAGCTCATGCTCATCAGCAAGAAGTTTTTGATGGTGAAGGGATGGCTTCTGACCGAAGTGACCAATAGGATGTCTGGCACGCTGCAGTACTGCTCCACTCCCATTCCATAAGGCATCGCACTCAACATGAAACTCCTTCGAGAACTCAGGTAGATGTAGCACTAGTGCAGTGATCAATGTCTGCTTGAGCTCCTTGAAGGTGGCAAATGGTCGATTTTCCCCTAAAAATGTTCTTCTTCAGTGCCATCAGAGGCTCTATGATCGAACTATGCCCCTGAAGAAACGTTAGTATAAACATGTGAGCCCCATGATTCCATGGAGCTCGGACTAGGGAAATGGCCAAGCTGCCACTTCTTGATTATTCATTGGGTTCGATGATACTCGTACTCTATATACTACATGCCCCGGGTCGGCTACGTTTTTCTCACTAAAAGAGCATTGCTTTTGCTTCAAAAATCGCTAATGGTGGTGGATGAGTTGGAAGACAGTGCGGGGGAGTCCTTTCATGTTTTGTTGTACAACAAAATGTAATTGAAAAGCACAAGTTCTTGCAGTAAGTCCTGTAATACCTCATTTCTCGAGGAGTGGAAGGTGGAGCGGGCGTTGGTGAGCCCACAGGGCATTGCCAAAAACTTGAAGTGGTTGTGGTGGGTCCTGAATGTTGTTTTCTCCATGTTACGAGGGGCCATGAACACCTGATGGTGCCCAGAACATAGATCTAGCTTAGAGAAGAAACGAGACCAATGGAACTCATCAAGGAGTTCCTCCATCATCGGTGTGGGAAACTTCTGTTTAATTGTCTTGTCGTTCAATTCGAGGTAATCTACACATTAGCACTATGTATCGTACTTCCTACATACAAGGAGGATTAACAAGGAAAAGGGAGTCACAGTGTGTCTAATGATTCCCAGCAAGAGTATGGAATCACACCCGCGCTCGTCCTTCTAAAGATAAGGGCATAGATATGGCCAGAAGACTTTGGGAGCAGTGCCCGGAAGGAAGAATTTGCAGTTGGGTGACCGTAAATTTTTTCCAAACTCATGTAGCAGGTGGTCTAACTAAGTTCGTCGACACAATCCTCTAAGAAAAAGGCCGCCAACAATGTCTCGAATGTGCAATCCTGCATTCCATCATCTTGGAGTCCAGTTGTACCCTTAGTCAAACGATCAAAATCTCAAATCAAGGTACCCAAAGTGTTCAATCATTTGACTCCCAATATAGTCTCAAATTATAGTGGAGAAACCATGAGGAAGTCTACCAATAAGAGGTTCCCCTCAACTATTATGATCATTGCTCTGTAAATCCCTAAACAAACCATCTTACTATTGTTGGCCACAAACACATTGATGAAAGTGCGGTGTGCCACAAAAAGTTGGAGAAGTTGCGCGGCATGCATGCTGATAAAGGCCTCATTTTTCGTGGCGGTGGCGGGCGGAGATGGCGGGTGGAGACGCGGCGTTGGGAATGGAGGTGGAGGCGGGGATCGAAATGGAGGTTTCGGGGCTTTTCCTCCTTCCTGTGGGAGGAGACGCGGCAAACGCTGTCGGGCGCCGTTTTTTTGCCCGTTGTTTGACAGTGTTTGCTCCAAATGTCCAGAGAAAACGCCGAGCCAAATGAAGCCAAAATTGTGTGCTCTTAGAATCCATGAGGGCCATAATATGATGACCCAAATTTTTTGATAAGAATTTGAAGGGAATGACCATGATGGAGCCCTGAAATGGTATGGAGTGAGATCTTTGGATCCTTTGCGTCGTCATCGTCCTCTTCATAGAGATCATCCACTTCAAAGCAGAAGAGGCGCTTGCACTTGTGTTTTGCAGTGAAATACTCGTCACAATGGAAATAAAGACCCTCGATGCGATGCTTTGCCATCTCCTCGGAAGAGAGTCGCTTGAAGAGTGCTAGCCTCCTTCCTTCCCCATGTTAGAAGGAATCACTATATTAGTGGAAAGGAGAGCATTACTTCCCCTGGAGGGATCCTCGTCGTCGTGGTGATCATTGTAAGATTGTTCCATCATCGACCTCTTTTCGCAAACCCGAGTGAGACACAAGCAATAGTGAGGTTCGTTGGGGCCTCAAACTCTTCCAAGATTAGATTGGGTTTCTCCCCCAACAATTGCACATATCACATCTATGTGGATCCCAAAGGTGGAACAAGACCACATTGATCCACTCCCTCCAGGGTGTGCATTGGCGGGCAACGAACTGCCCACAGTGCGTAAGCCACGCCAATGGGTCTTCGCGCTTGTCAAAGAGAGGAAAACCGATCTTCATATAGCACAAGATGCCACTAGTACCTGAAGGGTTTCCATGAAACTCGAAGTGAAACACATTGGAAGGGTTGTTTTGTGAGGAACTGGTGATGGTAAGAGATGACATGTGCATGTCATCGATCCAGGAAGCAAGGGACTCAAACATGGCAGTGTTCGTAGCATGTTGCAAGGAGGCCTGGAAAGGTTGATCAACAACCATCATCTTCTAAATAAGTTCATAACTTAAGCTAGGGTGAGACCACCCTCAATCATTGAAACTAGGTCCTGCAGGGTGCGTAGAGGGTAGGGCCGTAAAGAGCCTGATAGGTGTCAGCAGCAGACCTACTGAATACAAGATTGAGCGTGCGGAAGGTTGGGCGTGAGGTGCATCTTCGACGAGTCAAGTACGATGCGGCGAGAACATCATTTGGTCACCCTTCTAGGCGCAGTTGATGGCACATGCATGTCGGGAAAGGAAAACCGAGGAGTCGGGATCGATCGTAATAGATGTTGGGCGTCGCTGCTCGAGCGAGTTGTCAAGTGGCCAGGCACGCATGGGAGACGACAAGGAATTCCTTCGGGGATACTGTTGGAGGAATGGAAGGAGGTGGTGGTGTCAGTGAATGCGGAATAAGATGGATTTGATAACAAAATGATCAGGCCTTCCATTTTAAACTGGGTGTGTGAACGCACGAGAGAGTTGTCCTAGAGATGGTCAGATGTCTCCTTGCGAGAGCGAGGGGAACCTATGTCGTAGAATGAGGAAGGAGAAGTTTGTCAGAGAGTAGGTGGAGGAATAGGGAGCCAAGATCTACGTGGGTTGTTCCCTTGAGTGCCCTAAGCGAGCTGACACTGATGGAGGGGAGAGGAGTTGAGAGAGGTAGAGAGAATAAACTCTTGATCATTCCACTCCCCTTGCCTGGCCTAAGGTAAGGAATAAAGTCCACAATTTACAAAATGCTCCTCACAAAGCTTAACATGATGCGAGTAAATGTGATAGTCTTAAAAATATAAAATACAATGCTAATATGTAATTGTGCCATCCTGGTCCCCTCGAGACTTCCCTCATTGATATGTAGTAAACAGGCATAGGTCCATAACACTTCTTGTTCCTTCATATTCATGATATTAGTATATCAGTGAATAGTATGCAAGAACAACAGACGCTATGAATCATTCAATTGATTAAATGAAAAAAAAAACATTTCGAAAAAAGGAATCTCAGACATGTGCTGAAAGAGAATGAAGCGAGTAAAAACATCGAAAGCATCGAAAGTGAAGCGGCATTAAGCCCTCATAAAACACTCCCTTGAAAACCACGAGCTCTTTTGCATCCATCTATCAAAGCAGCGTGAGTGAAGTATCATAAAGGTAAAGCACCACTGTGGGCATGAGGATCCCGTTCTATACAGCCTTCCCACTTATCATACAAACAACTCAGTTAGATTATGAAGGCTGGGCAGCTTCTTTCAAGAATAAACCAAGTATAATAGCCATGTCTTATACTATGCACGTACGACCTGAAGAAAGAAAGTTGTATGACCTGATATATCCATGGATTGACCTGTTTATGCACTTCGTCCAGTAGGGGTCCTCGCATAATAGTCAGTGGAACCTACCCACAAGCAAAATTATAAATGTTAGAAGAAGGAAAATAAAATGCAGTTCAAAACTAATAAGAAATCATGTACGACACTGATAATATTAAAACAAAGGAGAAGGGAACTCAAGATCATTGAAGCCACATGAATAGGGACGACACAATTTTAATAAAAAATCCAAATGCCACCTTCCACTTATGCCTCTCCATATGATGCCCAGATCAATCACTGGCTCATCCATTAGAATCCGACTAGCCCTAGTTATTAATCAATAATGTCTAGCAAAAGACAAAAGATACCTCTTTTGATTTGATTGGAGAAGTACCATTTGGGCGAAAAATATATGCTCCAGAAGCCTTCAGAGAAAATCACAACAATAATGAAATAAGTAGGTAACCGAGTCGAAGAAAATTATCAACCAGAGCTTGAATAACAAATACATACCTGTAGGTCATCGTTATCTCCAACGGCACCAATATAGTACTTATACGACTGCCTTAAGGATGATTTAACCTAAAATAACCAGGAATTATATAAGAAACTGGAAATACATATTGTCCCTACATGTGAAGATGAACATGATTAGGATAAATCAATAAAAGATAGATCAGAAACTCCTTAAATGTTAGAAACAAATTTAAGGTGCTTCAATGGGCATATTGGTTTAGTTATGACTTATGAGTTGAGCTTACACACAGAAAATAAATTCTATTTCAAAAAACAGACATGCTGGAGAATCACATGATACTAGGAGGAAAATGTTAAATAAGTATATAACATTTTAATATCTTTTATGCATCATTCATTATGTCTTAGATTGTATTTTCTTATTAATATATATAACCCTTTATGTAAAGAGTGTACATTCTTTTTGCCCTAAAATTTTATAATGGTGTCAATTGTCAAAGCAAAAGAACGAGACACCGCATCCCTTGCTGGAGTTGTTTCCTCATCAACATTGGTTCCTTCCTGTTTCAACATGATCGGCGACACCAACCCCTCTAACGACATCAACGATCCTTTCTATATCTATCACTCGACAAGATTAACATCGGCTATGTGAACTCCTGAGAGATTACTTTAAGTCGAGAGAAGCGGAAATTGATTAGTTTAAAACTAGATCAAGCATACAAGAGATACAACCCCTATATATGGAGTGATGCAACCTAGGTCGCATCCGGCGTCAAACCATAGAAATTTCATATTTATGTTATTTATTTTTGGCATTATATTATTATGTTGTTTTCGTGCGCACGCACATTTTCCATTTAAAGACGATTTGCTGGGTTGACCGTCTAGTATGATTTTGAATAAAGAGGTCTAGTAATTTAGGATAATTTAGGATAAAAATGCAAGCTCTAATTATTTAAATAACAAATAAAAATAAAGAGGAAGGATATCACTTGACAATCAAAGAAAAAATTTAACTTTCGAAAGAAAACAACTCATTTTAGTACCAATCGGCGAGCATATAAACTCCTACCTAAAATGGATTATCCATGTGCTTGGTTATAAATTAGACAACAAAAAAGGAGGCCAAAATCGCAAAAGAAAAGAGAACCGTTCTCGTTCCCTTCTGTCGGGCGAGCTTCAAAACACCTCTTGGACCCTCCAACGATCCTTGTTCCGCTAGTCACTCACCTCGACACATCCCTAGCCATCGGCGGCTTCCGCGACGACCTCCCCAGCGGACTTAACTGTCATCATCAGCCGCGAAGATCCTCCCGATGGAATAACTTTGACCTGATGACGTGTTTCACGAGTTGCAGCTCTCTTGTGTTTGATTCCCTCGTGAAACTTACGACGCCCTGTAGAAGTGTATACCTCGGTCCACTATCGACATCGACACTTTTTCTAGTGGTCTAGTTCGACTCCACCAATCTTCTATTTCAGATTTCAATTCGGCTTGTTTAGACTAGACTCCTTATCGCAGTTTTCGGATGTGCTTGGTAAAACGGCCCCAATTTATGCACTTCATTTTCATCACAATTTTTTTATTGAGTTCCTTAAATAATACTAAGCTTGTCTAAATCTTCCTAATTATTAAAATTACTGCTATTTTCCATAAATTATTTTATGTAAATCATTGCCCGTGGAAACATCGATCCATGAGAGGTTTCAACCGCAAGCGCTAGTGAAATTACATCTCAAATGTTATTAACAATTTAGGTGGCGTTTGGTTGGGCTTTTTGCCTGCGGTGCAGTGGATCTTGTTCTCCTCCTTCTATGTGAGCAGCTATCTCTTCAACATCTGAAGGCTCTATCACAAGATCTTCATCATCTTCATCGGCAACAATCCACTCATTATCGGATGGAATATCATCAAAATTATATTTCTAAGTTTTCTTCAACTTGTTATTGGTCAAATGAGAATTCGTCATCACAAAGACAACATCATTCATTGTCTTTTGCTTCAAACGATATCTTCTTTTTGTGTGTACCTAGAAAAAAAAATTTAATTAGTATACAATAATTTTGGTGATTAAAAATATTTAATAAATTGTAACTAAACCCTTTCAAATGCACTCCAGTTTCGCTCACATCCAGAAGAACTAGATGTCAAGCTCAATACACGTTTTGCAAAATTTTGTAGCTCCGGATGTTCTTCTCCATAAGAATCCCACCATGTCGCCGGAGTTTTGATATTAATACCAATTTTGGATACTATAGAGCCAAATAATTTTTTTCGATTCTTAAAATCCTCTAATTGACCATCAATCTTTGAAATTTCATCAATATCTCTCCCGGTCATTCTTTCTAAACAGACATATAGTCCTCGCTTCACCTCATAATCAGCTTTAAATGACAGACTATAGTGAAATTGAGAGTTAGATAATAGTCTGCAGCATGTAATGGTCTGTGCAATTGTTTGTCCCATCGAGCATCAATTGATCCCAAACTGGTTGATAATTAATCATCACAAATAATAGAATTAGTATATAAGAAAAAAAAATTACATATCTATAAGACTATAGTACTTTTAAAAAAAACTAATTGACTTACAATGTTTGCACACCATTAAAGGCATGGGCAATGTGTTCTTTTACTCGATCCATTTCCTCATATATATATATATCTCATAGTAGGCTTCTCATCAGAATCAACCAAACGAAGCACCTTCATTAAGGGATAAGCACCCTTCAAACAAATGACAATATTCTTCCAAAAATCTTTATCCATCATCACCTCCTCAATTAGCTTTCCTTCACTTGAACATGCAGATCGGCTAGCTTTCCATTCATCTGAATTGAACATTCTTATCAAAGCAAGTTTGTTCTCATTAAGGCAGCCCAAAGTTAAGTATGAAGTGGTGAAACATGTCATTGCCGGTCTCACCAAATCTTTGTCTTTAGTGAAGGTTTTCAATAAAGATATGATGGATGTTCTGAAATAAATATATGTCGTGATTCTCTTTGCTTTAGGAATTGTATCATGATGTACTTGTATCTTCTTCTCAAAATCCTCTAGCATCAAATCAATACAATGAGCAGCACATGGAATCCAATATAATCTTTTCCTCTTTAACATTAACATTTCTCCAGCGGCTTTGCAATTTGCAGCGTTGTCCGTCACCACTTGGACAACATTCTCTTCACCCACCTCATCAACAATATCATCAATCATCTTGAAGACATTTTCTGTTGTTTTGGATATATGAGATGCATCAATGGACTTTAGAAATATAGTTCTCATTGAACTATTTACTAAGAAATTGATCAATGTTCTCCTTCTTTTATCAGTCTATCCATCTGTCATTATAGTGCATCTCATTTTCTTCCAATGAGCTCTATATTCTGAAATATTCTCCATAGTCTATTGATATTGTTGCTTTAGATATTTCACTCCGATATCATGATATGATGGAGGCTTAAAACTCAAGCCATGCCTTGATATAGATTCACACATCTTATGAAATTCTTCACATTTTACCACATTGAATGGTAAAGCGTTGTTGTAGATGAATGATGTTATATCATTGCATGCTTATTCATGCAATCCCTTCTTGAAAATTGAATTGATGGTACTTTGAGTTGTACTTGCTCCACTTCTCTTAAAAAGTCCAGTTGAGCTTCTATCTTCCCTTTTCCTCTTCAAATCTCCAACATCCTCTTCTTCTTCCACATGGGGGATTGTTTTCTTCAATAACCTTTCTTGCAACCCAACAACAATCTCACATATCACTTTCTTCCTTCCGCAGGAACAACTCTACATGCTCCAACGTCTTTTTGAGTACCCATCAAATGATGCTTCAATCTATAAATTCTCCTTGTCACTGTTTTCTCGTAAAATTTGAACTTTATTTTTCTTGCATCTTCTTCAACTGGGATGTCATACTTCCATCCAACATCACTCTTACTTTCAGGAGCATTTTTGCCCGTTTTAGACCCTTTGCTAGTGGTGGCAGGAGCATTGCTACTCCCAACTGCACTACCTGAAGCAGCACTTGAAGTCATTTTTAACTACCTACTCAATACAAATCAAATCATAAGCACATGAAAAAAAAAATTCAAGCATACACTAACTTAGCAACTTGCATAAAGTACATCAACTTTCATAAGCAATATTCACACAAAAAAAAAACGAGAAAATCAACAAATTAATGTTTTCATGTCCTTTTTTATTCAAGATGTGTAGGATTATCCTTCATCTTCTTACTGTGCCACTGAGAATTCTCCAATAGAGAACATTGAGGTATGTCATAAACGTCGAAAGCTGTCTCCAGTGGAGAACATTGACGTTGCTGCACAGGGTGATACTTTATCTGCACTGGATAGAGCTGATTGCTCTACCTCTACTTCATATAATGGAGCAAGTTGTACAAATACACTTGGTTTAAAAGTAAGGTTACATTCTAATGGAATGACAGTGAATTCTCAATGAAATTCAAATGGCTCGATTTCCATAAGTTCAAATGGCTGAATTCTCAAAGAAGTTCCATAAGAGAACTCAAATATCTAGCCAAGAAAAAGCTGACCGTGCAAGCCACCTGTCCGATCCATTTGCATTTGATGAGCACTTGGGACCATCAAAGTGGGAACAATAAAGAGGGGAAAACTCCTATTTGTAGTCAAGCTTAACAGAACAACAGGAAGGAGAAGGACTCGCACCAAATTAGGATGGCAAGAGGCGACAGAACCCTTCTCGAGCGAGCAAACACTAGCGGAAGCGGCGTCTCACTATCGCGCGCAGGCGGAATAGGGCGGCAGCGGCGTCTCAGTGTCGCGCGCAGGCGGAATAGGGTGGCAGTGGGCAGCGGCTACTTCGCAGAGCTCGCGGGAGGGGAGTATCGGGCCGAACCCTAAAGAGAAGAGGCAATTTTGTTCTCCATGCGTCGAAACATTTTTCCTGCGACGGGTTCGGGTTCGTGAGTTAATATAAGTGTTTCCCGTGGAAACGGTAAGATCGTACGGGATCGTAGAATAGTACGATCCTACGATCCTAAACGGCGATCCTACCGTTTCTACAGTGCGCGCGATCTAGGCTCGCCCGAAGATCGTATCCCCCGTAAAAATCACAAGATCGTACGATCTTACGTGCAAGATCGCGATTTTGACAACATTGAGTGGGAGAAGTATGTCATTCTGGTGGAGTTCTCCTACAATAACAGCTTTCAGGCAAGTATTGAGATGACACCATTTAAGGCATTGTATGACAGACATTGTCGAACACCGTTGTGTTGGGCTGAAAGTGATGAAAGATCTTATATCAAAGAAGCTTGGATTGATAAGAACACAAATCGAATCAAGCTCATCCAGGAGCGTATGAAAATAGCTCAGGATCGGCAGGCCAAATATTATGACCAGAGACACAAGTCAATGGAATTCAGTGTTGGAGATTTGATGTGAACCAAGGTGGGGGTGTAGTTTTGAAATAAAGTAAAATACTATATTTTTAAAATAAATGCGGCGCGAGAGAATTTCGCGGATTATTTTAACGAACTAAACGGTCAAGGCGTCGCTCGCAAACACAAGGCTACCTCACGAACATACAAACGTTATGAGTCACAATTCCACAAGCACAGAAATACGGTGGCGGGCAAACAAGACAATGGAAAATAAACGATAACTAGAAAATGAGATTAGCCGGGCAAGCTCCAATAATTAACTATTCAATTAAAATATGAGCATAAAAATAACTAAGGTTTGAGAGCGTAGAGATCGAGAGGTATACCCAAGGAATGGAGTAGCAAAGCTTTGCTCGAACACACATCAAACACGGGACTGTCAGGATTTGAGATGCCTGGAAAAGGGGTTGAATGAGATCGGGGCTGCCTGGAAGTGGCAGGAGGTGCTGGAGGTGGGCAGGGAAGAGTCACCGTGGCTAGGTAAGGACACTAGCAACAGGGAAGGCGGCTGCAGGTGAATGGAAGTAGGGAGGATGTTGGAGGCTAGCTGGATCTGCCGGATGGCAGTGCTGGAGATGGCGTCGGGGCCTTAGAGGAGCTTCGACGTCCACGTAGGAGGCAGACGAAGCTCTCCCAAGCTCTCCCAGGCGACGCCGAGAACTCTGGACGGAAAAATGCACCGGCTGTCGGGCGGTAATAGCGGCGACGGGATCGACTACTAACAATGAAGGAGAGAGCAAACCACTGGCTATTAGCACACATATGAACCTCTATAAGGTTGGTAAATTTAATGGAAAATGTGGGGGTTTTCAAGGTGGGGTAGGGGATGAGCTTAGGGGACATTACAAAAATAAAATAGCTAATTAAATCTGTTTGCCCTAATTAACCTACCTCCTAATACCGGACCTATACATTTAGGGTCTCGTTGGCCGGTCATACCAACAAGCCAAACAAAATTTGTGCAACAGTGTGCGCGATACAAAATAATACTCAAGCGCTCATAACACACGTGATACAACTTGACGCTACACAATAATCCAAAAAAATGCAAAAACGTGCACTACAATAATAAAAGACATGTGCAATAAAAATAATAAAACAAAGCGATGCGGGCGCGGGATGCATTAATTCTCCCGGAGTTGAAAGAGCTCGACCCCGACGAGACTCGATGCAACCTGCAAGTAGAAAATCCAAGCGTCGATCGGAGAGATGTTGCATACTGTCCTGCTAATGCCATGGCTGCGACCCAAAACCTGGAGGTAACCTCTCATCCCAAAAACTCACAATCCATTAGTAAAAATTTCATGCCAAATATTTAAATAAACATTAATTATTAGAACTTATAGAAGATGACAGGGGGTGTGTGGGGAAAACATGAGGCAGGGGAAAAAGCAGGAAACAATAGTAAGATAGAAAGAAAAACTGGAGGCAAGCGTGATCAACCTGTGGAATTATTATTTCATAACGCATCATACACTCGCCCGGTACACACCTACGAACGTCTGCTAGACCCGGATCAAATATCGTCCGGATTTCGCCTAATGAAATTCCGCTCGAGTCACAAAATTATAAACAGATCCCAAATTTATCTTGAAAAATTTTCCATAAAAATCCTTTGAAGTGAGTGTCTCTATGAGGAATAAAAAATCTAAGTATCGTCTTGACTCCCTCAAGACTAAACCTAGAAGTGTTAGAACACAAATAGTAGTGATGTGGTGACTCAATGTGTGCGCCTAAAACCAAAGAGAAGTGTCGTGAACAAAAGGTGTGCTCACCAAAAATAAAATCATTATAGGGTGGTGAATCGAGGGGCACGGGTGAGGGGACACCAAACACAATGTCTGTGGGCTCAAGGGTTTGTGGCATTAGTGTGCTAAGAAACTCAGGACATAAGACGAATGAGTCTATGTCACCCAAGATGAGGGCCTCATCACTAACCAACTCCTCTGGGAGAAGAGAGAACGATGATGTGGCATCCGAGCTGAGTGACGCATCCCTAATAAGTCCTCCCTGGAGCGGGGCCTCAGGAAACAACTCGACGACTGAAAAATGTGAGTCACTGGGGGCAAGTGGGCACATCATGTCAATCAGGAGGAAGGAATGAGGAGGAATAAACTCATCTTCCTGGAGCAGGGGCTCGGGAAGAACATCCTCGATCAAATGGGGTGCTAAAGCGGAGACCAGTGGAGACACAACTTCTGTCGGGGTGGATAAAATAGGAAACAGTTCTTCCTGGAGCAGGGCTCGGGAAGAACCTCCTCGACTGAAGGGAGTGCTATAGTGGAGACACGTGGAGTCACGACTTCAAACGGGGCGATAAAAATAGGAGAAAATTCTTCTTCCTTGAGCAGGGGCTCGGGAAGAAGGGAGTGTCGCGGTGGGGGTGGGTGGGACCTAAGTGCTCGTCGTGAAACTGACGAGGTGTGGAGGAGGACTATCAAAACACCTAACCTCGGGTTCCACTATGTGATATGAAATGGGGAGGTAAGCAGTAGCAGCATAATGCTTGTGCATTGAAACCTCAAGATTGTGAACAGAGGCGCACAACCCACTCAGATTCTGCTTGAGTTCTGCGGTGACGAACTCAACGTTTTTCCGCAAAGCTTTAATACGCGCAGCGAAATCACACCTTTTTTTCGAAAAATTCTAAACCTAGAATTTAAAAACGACCGGCGTTCGGCTATCCCATGATAGGAGTAAGATATCCCAGCAGCCATACCAAACTGATGTGAATCAAGGTGGGGGTGTAGTTTTGAAATAAAGTAAAATGCGATCTTTTAAAATAAATGCGGCACGAGAGAATTTTGCAGGCAATTTTAACGAACTAAATGGTCAAGGCGTCGCTCGCGCACAAGGCTACCTCACGAACATACAAACATTATTAGTCAACAAGACAATGGAAAATAAATGATAACTAGAAAATGAGATTAGTCGGGCAAGCTCCAATAATTAATTATTCAATTAAAATCTGAGCATAAAAATAACTAAGGTTTGAGAGCGTAGAGATCGAGAGGTATACCCAAGGAATGGAGTAGCAAAGCTTTGCTCAAAAATACATCAAACACGGGACTGCCAGGATTTGAGATGCCTGGAAATGGGACTGACTGAGATCGGGGATGCCTGGAAGTGGCAGGAGGTGTTGGAGGTGGGCAGGGAAGAGTCGCCGTGGCTAGGTAGAGACGATGGCAGCAGGGAAGGCGGTTGCGACCGACTGGAAGCAGGGAGGATCCCGGAGGCTGGCTGGATCTGCCGGATGACAGTGCTGGAGATGGCGTCGAGGCCTTAGAGGAGCTCCGACATCCACGTAGGAGGCAGACGAAGCTCTCTCAAGCTCTCCCAGGAGACACTGAGAACTCTGGAAGGAAAAATGCACCGGCTGTTGGGCGGGAAATAGGGGCAACGGGATCGACGGTTAACGATGGAGGAGAGAGCGAACTACTAGAAGACGGGAAGCAGTATTCTCCGGACCTTGGATGGAGCTCCAGGGACGGCGTCGGGGAGGAATCGAAGGAGGCGTCGGCCTTCAATTGTAGGCGGCGCTGGACAAGGAACCGAACGAAACCTAAAATTTGGTTCGTTCATTTTCTTTTCCAGCCGATCAAACCAGGAAGAGGGGGGCTGATTCTATAAGGGGGATTAGGGTTTCACATTTGGAGGGCTTTGGCTATTGGCACACACATGAACTTCTTCTATAAGGTTGGTAAATTTAATGGAAAATGTGGGGGGTTTGAAGGTGGGGTCGGCGATGAGCTTCGGGGACATTACAAAAATAAAATAGCTAATTAAATTTGCTTGCCCTAATTAACCTACCTCCTAAAATACTGGACATATGCATTTAGGGTCTCGTTGGCCAGCCACACCAACGAGCCAAACAAAATTTGCTCCACAGCGTGCGCGGTACAAAATAATACTCAAGCGCTTATAACATACGCGATACAACTCGACGGTACATAATAATCCAAAAATACGCAGAAACGTGTGCTACAGTAATAAAAGACACGTGCGATAAAAATAATAAAAACAAAGCGATGCGGAAGTGGGTTGCATCAAGATTATATTTATCTGAAGGTCAGACCAGTTAGAGGACTCTCTAATCAAGCGAATGAAGAAATTGAGTCATAGGTTTGTTGATCCTTTCGAGGTACTGGAGCGCATTGGTGAAGTTGTTTATAGATTGGCCTTATCTGAAGAAATAAGAGGTCTACATGTTGCATTCCATGTCTCCTATCTGAGGAGAGTGGTTAATGATCCTAGTCAGAAAATCAGAACTGAGGAAGTACCAATCGAATCAAATGTTAGTATCAATGTTAAACCAGTCAGAATAGTGGACTCAACGATTCAGAAGCTTAGAAGCAGAGAGATCCCATTTGTAAAGGTCATTTGGTTGAATTGTGGCAGGCCGGAGTATACTTGGGAGCGAGAGGATGAACTTCGGAGCAATGAAGAGTATGTTTTCCTCTTTGACTCGGTAATGTTAGTAATTTTCGAGAACGAAAATTTTAATAGGATGAGAGATTTGTAACATCTGAAATTAGTAATGCAAAAATAATCGTAAATTGCAGCATCCAACCTCGAGCGATCTTGATCGAGCCAGTGTTTCGTCAAGGTACGATGTTAGTATGATTAAAATTTTGTACGTTAATCTAGTGATTAATTATAGTTGTTTAAAAAAATATACTTGGCGCACTATAGTGTTATCGCGTCGGCGCAGCGTAAACGAATTTTAAGTGAGTTTGGAAAGGCATTTTGGGTAATAATTTAGAAACGATTATTTTACCCCAAACGAAATTGAATAGGCACGTTTTGTATCTCTCCCTCCGGTTACTATAACCGCAGAGCAAGCCGCTCACCCCCTTTTAATCTCGAAACCCTATTTCCCTACAGTCGTCGAAACCTCCATTTCGTTCCTCTTCGTGTAGACATCTCGCCCTCCACAGCGACGCGATTTCCTCTTCCCTTTTTAATTCTGTCGACATCTTCAGCAGTCAATGCGAGAGGTTTTGTCGCTCGAGTAGTAGACATTAGAAGGCGCAGTGTGGGTTCTCCACCAGAAACACTTGCGTTGTTTCTGCACGCTCATGAAGCCTCGCCGACTCTACGTCCTCGCCAACAGCCAACGTCGGCTTTGGGAGAGTTTTCCCTCCCCTTTTGTGTCGTGGACTACCGTCCTAAACCACCCTTCCTTCCTCAATTGTTTTAACAGCCAAGTAATTTAGGATCCCTCAGCGAGGCTCCCCGATCAAGGCTTGTGGTCGATAGTCCTTTCCCTTCCAATTTTTACTCAGAGTGTGGTTCATCAACACCAAGCGTAGCTGAGGACGTTTTGTTTTCGTTTTAGAAATAGTAACCCCACTATCAGTGAAGTGGTCCTTGAGGAAATAAGTCTCCTGGTAACTTGGAGATCAAATTAGTGCTTCAGACATTTCTTTTAGAGAATTATGTCACCGCGTCAAGTATACGAACGTCGCAATACCGCGGTAAGATACTCTTACTCCTTTTGGCTACACATACCAAATACTTTTGCATAGAAATGCTCTTCATTATTCAATAATTTTTTTTGTTAAAAGTAACTACAACTAATAGAAAGTAGCAACACAGCGATCAACTGATACGCGCGGATGCGAAATAGTGTATTTCACTCTGTTAGACTTTCATAAATTTAGAAAATTTATAAAAACTTGTTCTCACATAAATAGTTAGAGAGAGGGAAGATATTAAACATATGAATTTGGATTTTGTCAAAGTAACTAATATGGGGCACAACTCAAGACACGCAGATGAAGACGTAAGCAGAGTAGCACCATATAGAGTATGATTAGTAGACACGATTGAGACCACATCTCGTGTTAAATAGAGACGCGCTATCTTTCTCATAGGGCGTACGATACCTTATGAGGCTCAGTGTTTGGGAGATGTTACCCCTTTTTTGAAGATTAGTAGATTCGAGTCTGTGTCCGTGAGACACTAGAACAACTGAGTTCGTTAGTAGGACTCGGATCATTAGACTAGAATTGCACGGTAGAAGCTACTCTGCCTAGAGCTTTAAAGAAGGACAAGCATAAGTTATTTAGAACTCAAGTATAGACCGAAACTTAAAAACTCTTAGTCAACCAAATTTTCGGAACTTGAGTAATTGTGCTTAACATGATTAAACTATAATAGATATTTACGTTGCCAACTTTATTTTTGAAAAACATGCATTCATAATTTTCTTACTCTCCCTCCTTTTGGCTGACCCATTTTCGGGTATATTTTTTTGCAGGGGACTCAGGTGGGAGGTTGCCCATAGGTGAGCGTTTATGTGGAGTTCTCCTTATAGTTGGTTTTCTTTCAGTTTTTTCCCAGTACTGTACTGTTTAGTTCATGAACATCGTGTAATCTTAATGTTTAAAAGTTTTCTTTGTACTAAACATTTAGTATTATTTCAGATATTTAGTTGTTTGGTTCATTATATTTTCTAGTGACTCTATGAATTCATTTTGATGAGCTACACATTTACCCTTAGTTACATTTTCTACTTCCACTGTAAGTTTACTTTCAATATTTTGCATTTATGTCTTCTATGTATCACTTTTAATATTGTTTAAAGTTTACTGCTTATCGTTGGGTCTGGTCGGACTGCTGATTTGTTGTTAAACTAGGACGAGGTGTTACACAAACTCTTTTCTTCTTTCCAGACTCTCAGGTCAAGTAACTCTCACTGAAGCATGATTAATTTGGAGAGGGCAGGTGGTTGGTGAATTTTGTGTTAACCACTAGCCTTATTATCTTCTAACTCATGATTGATCTCATCATGGGGTTGAGAAGGGGGTGTTAAATAAGTACATAACATTTTAATCTCTTTTTGTACATTATAGATTACGTCTTAGGTTGTATTTCCTTATGCTTATATATATATATATATATATATATATATAATTACATACATATATATAATTATACATATATGTGTATGTGTGCGCGCACCCTTGATGGGAATAATACACATGCCCTAAAATTTATCAGAAAATCACAAAATATTATTGCAATTATGGCTAGTGTTAGCAACCTAAAACTTACATAGCTTCTTCTGTTAGAATAATAAGAGAAATCCTCCGTATCCACCTTGTAAAGGAGCTTCAAGTCTCCTGGCCCAATCTCCATGTTGTCAAAATTACTTGTGCATGATAAGTACATAGCTGACATAGTACCAGAGCCTGAAATAGCACTATTCAACTAATTACGAGTCTATCAGAAAAATGTGATGCTCTTTACATGAAGAGAAATAAGCATATAAAACAGATTATAATAATTCATATTTAAAGGATAAAACTACAACCTCTTTTTGCAGCAGTAGATATAATATATGTGCTGAAACCAAGAGGTGGCACAGAGACTGGGAATGCAAGCCAGAATTTAGGAGTGGTGCTAGGAGATAAGCCTAGATATGCTTTGACATACTGATTTCTTAGTCTCATGGCAGTGTGAGCAATAGGAAGAAACTGGCATTCAATTTCTCTACCATTGGAGGAATCCTGGACAATGACCGAATCACTGACAACCTGCAACAATTTCTCCCTCAAGTAAAACATTTACCCAGATTAAGAATAGGATAGCTAGGTTAACCTCATGAAGTGGAAACACTACAAACGCTCAAACAGCTCCAGAGTATTTAAAAGAGCATATAATTTCAGAGAGCATAAGCAAATAATTATATGTATTTATAGATATCATCATTATTCAATAGATGAAGAGCGGTTTTATTAAAACTAGAGCTATCAAGGTTCCGGTTCTACTAGCATAAAAAATCTAATCAATTCAAGCATATATAATAAATCATTAACTAATATTATGAGGATGTTTAATATTTTCTAAATAAAAATTAACAAATGTATAATGAAATAATTATATAAATTTGATTGTAAAAATTAACAATTGTAAAAGAGAATGAAATAATAAATCCAATCAATTCAAGCATATATAATGCATTACATATATACTAAAACAACCTATTTTTAAAAAAAATGATGTTTTGCCATCAAAACCAATATGTCAGCAAACATGTCAGATATGTAGGATGACATTTAAAATAATGCATGAAGGTGGGATGTGCAAGCATGATAGGTAGTAAAAAAGACTTCCTTACAGGTATGCGAATCACATCTTCCCTTTTCCATCCAAGTGAGTTGTAAACAAGCACAACCTACAAGGTTTAAAGTAATTCATTCAGGATCTATAAGGATTACAATACCAAACAAAAGAAAGTGGGAAAAAAATCATATTACCAGGCTTTTTCCATGAGAAAACTCTGCTTCAGAGGAAGGACAGTAACTTATGTTAAGAAGTGGACACTGGATAAGTACAAAAAGGAAGCACAATCACGAACCAAAATATTCATCAACTATGATAATGCTTAAATGTGAAGGGTGAAGGATAAAAACTATTCCAGTTTAAGATATTTAATTTGTAGACCAAATTCCAAAAATATATGGCAATGTAATAGACAGGTTATGAAGTATACAGAGACACATCAGCACGGTAATATTCTAATATCAACACAAATTACAATAGTAAAAAAGTAGCATACCTATTTTTGAGTATAGCATAAGCTTGAGAAATTTTGCATTAGGTGCTATTTAAATGGTACCCATGCTTCATGATATATCTTAAACTAAACAAGAAAACATCCAAAATGTTGACTTGCTGAGACGGCTGAGAATTAAAAAAAAAACATCTTTTACCATCAAGAACGACTACATGATTTTGAGATCAAATCATTAATATAATATATTTAAACTTACAGAAGAAAAGATATGCATTGAAGCTTAATGCAAAAACACACTTGCAATGACCCATTAGGAGTCTTATTTATCTTATATACATTAGTCTCACATTGTGAATAAGAGTTATGGTGTCACTCATCATAACTATAAATAGGATATGCGTATCTGACACTTTCTCACATGGTATACATTTTAATTCATGTATGTTTCGATTTATGTTAGTGTTAACACATATCGCATATTTTAATGATCATGGCTTGAGTCATTTATTATGTGAATTTATGTTTTGCATTTTAGTATTTAATAAATAAGTCCAAGTGTCGATACCTATTACACCTATGCCATTATGTGATTTTATTTAAGGAACACTTGGGTAATGAAATAGGATATGCGAGAAATTATGAAAGTTCAATTCCCTCTCTCTCTCTTAGTTAATTTCTCATCCTCTCCAAGTTGGGGATAGGGTTGAGCAAGGGTCCCCACTTCCTCATCTGATATAGGTTTAGCTCGGCTCGCTTGTCACATTCACATGTCGAGCTAGGTACCCTTGTATCCACATCACCACCGACACCAAAGAAATACTGACATGCAACAGGAAAGCTTGTAATAATTTGGTATCAGAGCAAAATGCATTAGTGACGTCCGACTATTGTCTTCCCTGGGAATTGAAATTGGATTGCAAGTCTCGTAGCCCTCCTACGACCCATGTCTCCACACAACCCTGGCACTTTTTCATCTAGATGTAGGCATTCCATCGTGCACATGGAAACATTCCCCCGTTCTAGTGGCGCAATCCTTCTTGCGCTGTCTCCATCAAAACTCTCGCAAACAACTTGTAGTGACCCCTCGCCTCATTAGCACATCACCCCAATGGCCTCTTGACACATCGTACAGAGAAACTCTCGCAGACGATTTATGAATGAATGGCCCATCATCCGCCTTTTTGACGCATCACCGCTTTGACTCGCAGATCCACGTCCTCGGAATCCACCTTTGTCACGTTTGATGCTTTGATGATGCAGATCCCACACCACCTTCATTTGCTTGACTTTTTTGATCTTCCAAGCATGCTAATGAAGTCCATCCAGTCACCCCACGTTCCTAACCTTCTGCATTCGATAGCTTGAACATTCTTCCACCTCTTGCCAACAGTAGCTTTCCTTGAGCCTCATGCTCAATCCTCTCGCACATTTTCTGCCCTTCGAGCCCAAAGCCTTTCTCCATTTTAATTGAGACACACGCCTCCTCCAACGTAGCAAAAGTAGAATTGTTGATTAAGTACTCCATTATTGGATTAGTTAATTGATTTTTGCCACATTGACATGGTGGCGTGTTCCTACGATCAAAATGAACTTCTCTGGATGTTATTGAAATTATTAGAGATGTGGCATTGCACTAAGTCGCAATTTCGCCACTCAAGGTCAGCATTGGCAAACTCCCAATGTTTGAACAATGTGGGGACCCGACCCCAGCAAAGCAGTCGTCAAACTCCACAAATTTTGGTAGACCTCGTCACCACATCGAGATCGACATTGATTGTTCCATCCACACAATTCACACAGTAAGCACCTTTTTCGTCAAGCGCAACGGTTGTGATGCAATAATCTGTGTTGTTGCTGACCCCTATGATTCTCCATCCAACACTCTCAGTTACCCCTCCTCCAGACGGTCAAACACTTCTTACACCGGCCCAGAACAACCCTTCTCAGTCGTCCCCTTACAAAGGACCCTGGCACTACTTCAATCCCTAAAAGATCACGTTGCAATCTCTTTTTCAATCATGTCGCCGCACAAGCTATGCACCCCCCCCCCCCGACAACATCACCATCATCTGTGACATCTGCAAGCACAATAAAGGCTTGCCGCTTAATGCAACCACTGCCACAGTGATGCACTACGAGGAGTTGTACTGGCAGGACAGGAAAATAAGGAGCTAGGTGATCAAACTATTCGATCTTGAGGTCAACCTCGATTTGAAGGACGGGTAGGATGTTATGCTCTCACACAACCCATTGTCCCTTTTAATTTATGTATGTTCCAATTTATGTTCAACGCAAGTCTCATCTTTTAATTATCATGTCTTTAATCAATTATTATGTAAGTTCAAGATTGTCGGATGTCAGGTTCATGACGATTTGGTTTGAAATATCATATGTCGAATTGTGAGAGATATATTAGTGATATTTTACAATGTCGGACTTTAATATTTAAATAAATTTATTTTTATATAAACACATTTTTGTAAATAAGTAAAAAATGTACACGCAATGTAAGTTTACACACTACGCAAGTTGTAAATCGAAGAAGCCAACCACCATCAGAGATGTTAGAAGAGAAATAGAGAGGAAGAGTAGAATGTCAGAAAAAATAGCTTAATATAAGTCAACCACCATTAGAGAAGTAGAGAAGAACAACAAATGTCAAGAGCCTTGGAGGAGTAGAGAAGAAGATGATCCAGAAACATAATCAAGAAATTTGTCAGGAGGTCGTAAATCCAACAAGCCATAAAATTGAATCGTAGAAGCTAGGGTAAGATAAAGAGGAATTGAAACTATGACACGAGAAATAGGTATCGAAGCTTGGGCAATCAACGACAGAGCGCCGAAAGAGAGCGAGGAGAGCGAGTCATTGTAGCTAGAGCAACGACTAAGAGCAATCGAATACCAGGTTGCTTAGTATACGACGCGGAATAGCATAGTTTTGTTATGTAGTTGATATATCAGTCGTGATATATCAACTCGATATATCGTGATATTTTCAAAAATGACATTTAATGTCAAAATGTTGATTTAGTTTAGTTTTCTACAAAAATCTTTATGTCAGCCGACATGTCGGACTTGTCGGTCGACAATTACAACACTATGTGAGTTTATGTTATGCATTTTAGTACTTTATAAGTAAGTCGAAGTGTCGGGACTTATACTCTTATGCCGCTACGTGATCTCATTTAAGGACCACTTGGGTCATAAAGGAGGATATGTAAGAAATTATGAAAGTTCAAATCTCTTCATCTCTCTTTGTTCCTTTCTCCTCTCCATCTAAAGTGGTGGGATGTTATGGATGAAGAGATGCAGGATATATGGGTTAATGAAATGTAAGAGTTAGTATCACTTCCTGTGGGCAATTTTGTGTGGTTGCAAATGGGTTTTTTAAAGATGCATCTGGTATCCTGTGGATTAACTCAACAGCACAACATTAACAATGACGAAACATTCTCTCTAATAGACAAACTAAATACAGTTTGAGTATTGATCACTTTGCAGTTAATTGTTATTAGCAATTGCATTAATTTGATATTAAGAATGCATTCCTTAATGGTGATTTGATGACCATATACATAAAGCAACCTCCTGGTTATGAGACTACGGACGAGTCTCATGTTTGTTATCTACACAAATCTCTTTATGGGCCCAAGCAGTCTCCTCATGCTTGATTTGACAGATTCATTCAAGTGATTCAGGCCTTTGGTTTAACATATAGCACAGTTGACTTCTCTCTTTTCAGACTTTACAAATCATCGTCAGGAGGGTACTGTGATTCTTCCAATTTATATTGATGATGTCATTATCGGCAATGATTTAACCAGTATGCTATGATCAAAAACAGTTGGTTTCTCACTTTCATACCAAGGATTTGTTTGTCTTTGTTAGAAAGAAATCATGTAAAGGCCCATATTAGGCCATCTTCTTCTTTATATTTTAGTCCTGTATCTTGAATGGAAACTCTTCTCTCGCTTTCTCTTCCTATAAGTATACACATACTTGTATTTTTGAATGAATTAAGTATTAATAAAATTTATGGGCGTTTCTCCACATGGTATCAGAGCTATCGGTCCTGCGAAAGTTCTCCATGATCTGCCCTGGGCGGCTAGCATTCTGCTAACCGCGGCCCTTGCTTTCTCTATCCGCAAACCGCACCTGCAGTATGCGCTTCCCATGGCTCCACCTCATATCCTAGTGGCTAGAATTTTGCTACCGCAGCCCTTGCTTTCTCTATCCGCAACTGCACCTGCGGTCTATGTTATTAAAGACGTGCTTAAGGCTCCAGGCTCCAAAGTTTGTGTTTTCGTGCGCCTTATTTGCGCCGTTAGAATATAAAAGGCGCGCCTGAGTGAGATTTTTGTGGTAAATTTTTTCTTCAAAAATTAAGATAAAAATGTAAGAACTCTATAATTTTTTATTGATTTTGTTTGTGAAAAATAATTGTGAGTTGAGACTTGAATATGATGTAAGCGACCACATTGATTCTATTTTTTAAGAGATATAAACAATAGTAATGAATGATTAATTAGTAGACTAGATGATGATTTTTGATCGAGAAGCTGAAATGATGTTTGATGTTAATTATTTAAAATATATGTTGTTGGGTCTTGCCTTCGTCAGGCGCGCGCCTGCGCCTTGAGCCTAAGACTCCAAGACCCCTTTGCGTTTTGGTGTGCCTGTGCCTTTAATAACTAAGTTTGCAGTCTGCGCGTCCCGTGGATCCACCTCCTATCCTTCTTCCTTGTGTGCCTTTATAGTTTTTCCCCTCTCTTCTGTGGGTCCCACTGCGGATTATTGTTATGGGAATATTATTATGGGATCTTTATTATGTCTTTATTATGTCTTTATTCTGTCTTTATTATGTCATTATTGAGGGACATCGAGCCCCGGGTCTAGTAAGTAGGTATCATGATGAGTCTTTGTCCTTATTATATCTTGTAGCCTATATAAAGGCATGTGTGTGTCTTATGATCTAAGCAAGAAAGTATTCTAATTTCTCTTCTTTGATTGTGAGATCTCGGTGCTCTCTCCTCCGCCGAGCAACCCCGCTTAGGCAGCCGCGGTCACGGCTCCATAGTATCCCGTCATCATCTCCACCACCATCATCCTACTCCGGCCACCATCGAAGAAGGTCCACACACAACTTGGTCAGAGCACTCGGTCCTCTTCCGCCGGTGCACAACAACCTCTCTTCCAAAGCATCGAAACTCCGTGCTCTGTTCTGCTACTGCTCAGCAGTGCCCTCCATCGGCAGTCGCTCCATCGACTGGCCCGCTTCACGCCGATCTGGATCAGCCAGACGCAGCTGCTCCACTCGGATCGTCTACCGGCCACGCCTCCCTCTGCGCCTGCTTCTTCTTCCACGGGAGAACAAGTGTCGGCTCCGTCCGCCTGCTCCGCCTGCTACGCCTTAGCGAGTTTCACGGTTTAGTCCTTACAGTCCACTTCAGCGCCTTCAGCCTCGCGCTGCTCCTACAGTCATCGAGCCCCCGCCCGCCCCTGCTTTTCGAGCCCTCCGCCTTCCTGCTACAGACATCGAGCCCCCCGCCTTTCCTGCTAGACATCGAGCCCAGCGCCTTTCCTGCAGTCCTCACGCCTTTTCTTTCTTTCTGCAACCGTGGACCCCACCTCAATATCTTACCGTAATCCTATCTCCCCCTTCTATATATATATATCCCTCCCCTCCGCATCCTACCGCAGCCGTTTTATCAAACATTGGCTCGACGCCTCTCGCGGCACTCCCAATCGGCTTCGTCCGAGGAATCAAGCCGACCAGTCACCCGGTCCGTCTCACGTGCTATCTCCAACCCCAATTTGGGCGACCCACAAGATTTCATGACTGCACTCGAGGGATTCATGACGACCATAGAGGCCCGATTTCGGGAACGCCGAAGCACGTCATCAGAATGACATGGCCGCCATCACATCAAGCTTACGAGCTGACTGCCATCCGCCCCATTGTTACTACCCAACGACGGATCACGCCACCAGTAGTCTCACCACCACTTCTTCGACCGCCACCGCCGCCAGCACCAGCGTTCCCGATGCTGTCATTGTTCCTCGTTACACTCGATTGGAATTTCCCACTTATGACGGAAAATGTGATCCCTTGAGTTGGTTAACAAAGTGCGAGCAATTTTTCGCCAACCAACACGTTCCGGCCGCGGACCAGATCACATTGCCGCCTTCCATATGCTCGACTCGCCGTTCTGTGGCTTCTCGTCTTCTCACCGACCGCCCAAATCTTTTATGGGATGACTTCAACGGTGCTGCAATTTACGCTTCGGACCTCCCATCCGCAGCAATCCCCTCGGCGAACTCCGACTCTACGACAGCTGGAGTCCGTGGACGAGTACCTGGAGCAGTCCAGCTTCTCTTGGCACATGTCCCTCTTCCTCCGGATATCAGGTCAACATTTTCACTGCAGGACTTCGCGACCGCCTCCGCCTGGATGTAGAGTTTGAAGGCCCCCCAGACTTAGTCACCGCTATGAGTTTGGCCCGGCTTTGCGACCGTCGCCTCCAGCTCGCACGGGAAGCCTACCCCACTACTCCAGACATTGTTCCACAAGGCCGCACCGAGGCTCCTCCAACTCCACAATTCGTCGCTTATCCCGGCCGAGATGTTACACCGCCGCGCCATGGACTATGCTATAATTGCGATGAACAGTACACTCGCGGTCACAAATGCAACCGACTTTTCTACCTGCATGTCGAGGACTCGGCGACGAGGGCTTCGATAAAAGCTTGCGGACAAGCTCTTTTGAAGACATGAGAATTATGGGGATTATTATGTTATGGGAATATTATTATGGGATCTTTATTATGTCTTTATTATGTCTTTATTATGTCTTATTATGTCATTATGTGAGGGACATCGAGCCCCGGGTCTAGTAAGTAGGTATCATGATGAGTCTTTGTCCTTATTATATCTTGTAGCCTATATAAAGGCATGTGTGTGTCTTATGAATCTAAGCAAGAAAGTATTCTATTTTCTCTTCTTTGATTGTGAGATCTTGGTGGCTCTCTCCTCCGACGAGCAACCCCGCTTAGGCAGCCGCGGTCACGGCTCCATAGTATCCCCGTCATCATCTCCACACCATCATCCCTACATCCGGCCACCATCGAAGAAGGTCCACAACATCCCACTGCTCCTTGCGGACTACTGATAATCCGCGTTTTTTGATCGCCCTGGTTTACTCGCCACATCCTGTCCGGACTAGCATCGCGGTCTGCCGCTATCAGCGTTTTTTCTGATTCCTGCTTCTTCGATACTCAACCCGCCACAAACCTTTCTCTTAGGTCGCGGACTGCCTGGACACTCTGCTTGCTCGTTGCGGCCTACTTCCAGGACTCTGCTTGCCAGACTGCTCAGTGTTCCCACGCCTCTTCGGTGTCCGTTGATATTTCGGTCTGCTACTGCCAGCGATTTCCGCAGTATCTGTTTGCCCTTCGCCTTTTGCGGTCTGCAACTCCCCCCAGATACCTGATATTGAAGACTGTTTTTCTCTGCTCGCAAGTGCATGTTGTTTGCTTCTCCTCTCAGGTCGCCAAACTTGTCTCTGGCCACCACAGTTTTAACCCAGCTCTCTAAACACACTCTCTCATTCAGCCCGCAGCTGCTTCTACTTGTAGCGCGGTCTCGCGCGGTCTTCCTTTGCCGCACCTCTTGCTGCCTTTCTGCAGTATACTCTTGCTGCCTTTCTGCAGTCTACTCTTGTCGCTGTCCGCGTCTGCTCTTGCCGCTCGGAGTGCATCCATACCGTCGTTCTCCTGCGGGTGCCAAGCCGCCTTCTTTCTCTCAGACCGCCATTGTTATCAGACTGCATCTCCTTGTCTTTATTCGGGCTTTATAGGATAATACTAGTTAAGAATAATATAATTAATAATAATAATAAAATATAAACAAAGACCAAAAATAAACCCCGGTCTAAACCTACCCCCCTCCCCCCTTCTTTTAAAACAAACCCGATCTCCTCTCTCACGGTCAAAACAAAAAAATCCGCGGGCATTCCCGATCCCGGCTCCAAAATCCCGTCTCCGTCCTGCGAACCCGACGGCCCGGATCCGCCGCCTACAACTCTGGCCGCCCAAACACCTCCCCGTGGCCGGAAATTCCTCCAGGCCCGGAGCTCATCGTCCTTGTTTCCCCGACGTCTCTTCTCCATTGGCCGGCAACTCCCGCACAACCCTCTCTGGCCGACTGTTTCCAAGAGGGGCCGGCAGAAATTTCGTTCTCCCTTCCTCTTCTCCTTCTCCGGCCAGTGAGTCAAGGACATCATTTTTTCCCGGCAACCTAGCACCTCCTCGATCCGACCGGTGGATTTCGTGAGAGATCTCCTAGGACTTCGCTCGAAACCCCTCTTCGTGATGTTTGAGCCCAAATCTGGACTCCTTGGGTAAGGAATTTCATCAATCCCTCATTTTGTTTGCCCTAATTTTTTTTGGGAAGATTTCCGCCCTCCGATTGACGTAATTTCGTCGGTCCCCCCTTGGTTTGTCGTAAAGTCAACTAATTTCAGTTCTGTTTGCATTTTCGTTTCCGCTGAATCTTAGGTGGAGGAATCGCGTCAAGCTTGGGATTTTCGCTTCCAAAAGCCGCCAAAACTCTCGGATTCCTCGCGGTAGTCTCTTCTCCCTCACTCTCGAGGGAGGTAAATGCTAACCCCTCTCCTATTGAGTGGTGTGATTATCTGACATATGTGCTAACATAGAAAATTTGTTAATTCTTTTTGTAATTTTTTTTTTATCTCGGACAGGTGCAGCTAGAACTTTTAACCTCGCTTTGCGCCACTTAGTTGTCGCGAGCACTTTCGACGTCACTGTAAGGCAAGTAGAGAACCCCCTCTCACTTGCAAACTTTAGATTTAATCTGATTACCTGTTCTTTTACAAAAAAATTCTTTTTTACAAAATTCTGAACTCTAAAAATGTTGACATAACAAAATATGATAGGCAATCACCTAAGTACGAAACTAAAAGACAAATCCGTAGTTGTAAGCAATCCTTGAATTGTAGCGTCTAACTAAGCATCTGTCTGTCTGACATGGTACGGCAAAAGGATTACTTTTCCGATAAGACTTGCACATAGATCTGATCGTGAGCCATGTGCGCCCGCAATAGTACCTACACACTTCATCGATCGCAACTTACAACATAATATAAATTTTAGATTATACTCCGGAGTAGGCTAATCTTTCAGAAATGTCTGTTTGACCTGGTTTTTTTTTTGTATGTCTAGTAGCTTTGTACAAGATAGATCAGTATTTGAATATGTCTGCTTGTTTTTGCTCTCATTTTAATTAATTAACTTGATCATGTTTAAATCTTAAGTTCTAAGGACATTTTCCTTCTGTCTTGAATTTGTCTTAGGGTTCGTGACTGCGCCGCCTGCTCCCTGAGCTACTTCTCGTTCAGCTTCAGCTTTGCTCGAGATTTTTCATTTGTATTGTCTGCATCAGGTTCTATGATCTGATCTCTTTACTGTCATTCGTTTATCATGTACTAGTTATAGTAAAACATTTATTTGTATCATGGACAACTCCTAAATATTTTTGATATATTAAATCATTTTATCTATGACATTTCCACTACTGTTATTATTGCATTTACTTTTGCTTCAAGCACTGTGTGTAGCATTAAATTTTACAAGGAAATACATGTGCATTAATTCTCCCTGTTTTAAAACTTTAAGTGCTTCTGCACATTTATACTCAATAATTTGTTCAAATAACATAACTATTTCTAAAACTATTCTCAGTATCACTGCATCCGCCTTAGCAGGCATGGTTCCTTTCCCCATGCATGTGGCATCACGGCCCGCCCGAAGAGCACTCTCACCTTTGTCGAGACGGGTCGTGACAGTTGGTATCAGAGCGGATTAGCTCTTAAAATGCAGTATTTTGAAATTTTCAAATATTTAATTTCTATTATGTAAATACATGTACATGCATCATATCTCACTCAGCCTGTCATTATTTGTTGTTCGCGATTGAGACATCGCACACACTCACTCATAATCATAAGTAGTATGCACACGAATGTAAGGGGTTATGGGCAAACTTAACATTTTTGTGCATATGAATTTTCATAGGCTATACACCGCTTGCGAATATTAAATTGTATGCGCGGTTTAATATTTTCAAGTGCGTTGACATTAGAATCATAATATGCATGACATGTTAAGTGATATGGGCGTTTAACATGGCATGTGTATCCACTCATAAACATCCGTAGGAATGCATTTTAGACATAATTGCATTACATGCATAACATAACTCATTACACAAATGTTAAGCCAAGAACAACAGATGATGATCGTACACACATGGATTTGTAAATTGCTTGACATTGCATGTGATTTCTTATCATTAAGCATCACCTAGAGTTGTCCAATGAAAATGATGTAACTAATATATGATTTATGTATTCGACAGTATCAAAATGCTATAACTGTTGTTCCTTAATATCCTATGATTGAGTGATTGTCTCTCTTACTCGTTTTTCTTTGTGTCCCTGCCTAGATGGCCCCTAAGCGATCTCAGCGCAAGAAGGTTATCCCTCCTGCCGGGGCAGCTCCTGTAGACGCACTGCCCAGCTGTTGAGGCAGATTCTCGAGCGTCTCACTCGCTTTGAGGAAGATCGTCAAACTCCTGACACAGCTCCTGATTCTGGCAGAACAGGGACAGCTGGAGTCACTGTTACCGCCGCTCTTGGAACCACCCCGCTTGCACCTGGTTCAGGAACTGGCTTGCTTACTGACACCCTTGTGGTCCCGCTCGTGACAGGTCTGGTTGCCCCTCCTGTAGCAATGGCAGATACGCTGATGTTCAAGAGGCTGAATCCGCCATCCTTCAATGGCAGTCATGATTTCTTCGTCATCTCAGAGTGGCTCTCCCAGATGGAAAAGCACTTCGAGTATGTCGGTGTCCTGAGGCAAACAAGGTTCATCTTACGGCCTACCAGCTGACCGATGATGCATACACCTGGTGGCTTCAGCGTCGCAGTCTCCCCAACTCTTCCGTTATGACCTGGGAGCAGTTCAAGAATGCGTTCATGGAAAAGTTTCTTTCGTCCGTGGAGCGAGACAAGTTAGCTGAGAGGTTCTTGTCCCTTCAGCAACCTGGCAGAACCGTGACTGAATATGAGATAGAGTTCTCTCGTCTATCTCTCCTTGCCGCAGAGTTCGTGCCCGATGAGTCCAAGAAGATCAGCCGGTTCGTGAAGGGCCTCCGACACGATTTCCGCCAGCACGTGGTAGCCCATGGCGCCACCTCCCGAGACTGTTGGAGTTGTCTTGAAGGTTGAAGCTATTGAGATGGATCGCATTGCCAAGAAAGTTCTGCATGGTACGAGCAATGCCGCCGTACGTGACCACAAGCGCAAAAGTGCTCCACCTCAGGAGCAAGGTCCCAAGTCTCAGGAGGTGTGTGCCTACTGCCACAAAGTTGGCCATACCGTCCTAGTTTGTCGATACCTCCTGAAGAAGCAGAAGATGGTCGTGCCCGCCCAACAGCCCCAGGTTACGCTTGCCTCTGCCTCCTCCGTCTGTACTTACTGCAAGAAATCAGGCCACTTGGTGAGTGATTGCCGCCGCAAGCTGAATACCTGCTTCAGATGTGGGAGTTTGGACATCAGATTAAAGATTGCCCCGAGAAGGAAAGCCCGATCCCAGCTCAGCCCCTGCAGACTATTCCTGGTGCCCAAGATAGGGCAAGGCTGTGCTGAACGTCACCACTCAGGGCGAGGCGCTCGCTTCTACCTCCGTCATCTCTGGTATGTTTTATGTGAATTTTTATTTCCTGCATCTTTTCATTACCTGCCTTAATGTCAAAAGATCTTGAATGGGCCTGTAATGTTCATTCTAGGAAGTTTTAGGGTCAAAAAAAAGTGGATGCAAATCCTATTCGATTCTGGGGCATCTCACTCTTTTATAGCGCGTCATATCGTGAATCTCCATAGTTGGCATACTTCGTCACTTGATGTCCCTTTCGAGATTTCTGTGCCCGATCATTTGAACTTATCTACCAGAGGCATTCTCATTGTCTGATACTGCTCGGTGAACTGCAGTCGTCGCCGATCTTATAGTCCTTGACATGACAGAATTCGACGTAATCTTGGGTATGAACTGGCTGGTCGCGTATCGAGCAAAATTGGACTGTGTGGCAAAGAGGGTCAATCTCAGTATCGATGGCAAAGACTATAGCGTTCATGTTCAGACCACCCGCAGTCACCTGCAGGTAATTTCGGTTGTGCGCGCCTCTCGACTTCTTAGCCAGGGATGTTTTGTTTGCTTTGTTTATGCTTCACATTCAGATGTTGTCATACCCCAACTTGAGTCTATCCCGATTGCTTCCAAGTTCCCTGACGTGTTTCCCGCCGAGTTGCCTGGAATGCCTCCTGATCGTGAAGTAGAGTTCTCCATCGATGTAGAGCCTGAAACGCGCTCATTATCTAAAGCTCCATACCGTATATCACCCCAAGAACTAGAGGAGCTTAGATCGCAATTGGATGAGTTGTTTGAACATGGGTACATTCGTCCCAGCTCTTCTCTTTGGGGAGCCCCCGTTCTCTTCGTTAAAAAGAAAGACGGATCCATGAGATTGTGCATCGACTACGGGACCTGAATAAGGTAACCATCAAGAATAAGTACCCCCTCCCGCGTGTGGATGACCTATTTGACCAGCTCAAAGACAATACCGTCTTTTCAAGATAGATCTCAGGTCGGGTTACCATCAACTGAAGATCAAGGAATCCGACATTCCCAGGACAGCCTTCCGGACTCGGTATGGACACTTTGAATTTTTGGTGATGTCTTTTGGGTTGACTAACGCCCCTTCGGCCTTCATGGATATGATGAACCGTGTCTTCCGCGACTACCTAGATAAATTCATCATTGTTTTCATTGATGATATCTTGGTCTACTCTAAGACTCGTGAAGAGCATGCAACCCATCTTAGACTCACCCTCTCCACTCTTCGTCAGCACCAACTCTATGCTAAATTGGCGAAATATGAGTTTTGGCTGGATCGTGTTGCCTTTCTGGGGCATGTCATTTCAGGCGACGGACTTCCGTTGATCCTGCCAAGGTCTCCGCTGTCATGGACTGGAAGCAATCTTCTACCCCTACTGAGATTCGCAGTTTCCTTGGTTTGGCGGGCTATTACCGACGTTTCGTCAAGGATTTCTCCTCTCTTGTTGCTCCCCTGACACGACTAACTCAAAACATGCCAGATTTGAGTGGTCAAAACAGTGTGAGCAGACCTTTTCTGAATTGAAGCAACGTTTGTGTTCAGCGCCAGTTTTAGCTCTTCCTTCAGAAGGGTTGGACTTTTCGGTTTAAACCGATGCTTCCGGAGTGGGCTTGGGCTGTGTCCTGATGCAAGAAGATCGTGTTATTGCTTATGGGTCGAGGCAGTTGAAGATTCATGAACGCAACTACCCACTCATGATCTGGAGTTCTTGGCTTGAAGCTTGTCACTTTTTCACTGACCATCAGAGTTTGAAGTATATTTTCGTTCAGAAGGATCTTAATCTTCGTCAGAGGCGATGGCTGGAATTCATAGCAGATTATGACCTGCAACTCACTTATGTGCCCCGAAAGAAGCCAATTCAGAGCGGATGCTTTGAGTCGTCAGGCCTCAGTTGCCGCCTGTGCACCCAAGTCAGCTTCTCTCGCGGCCCTGATTGATGACCTCGAGCGGATGGACATATCCTTCTCACCTGGAGGTCAAGGAGGAGTCTCTGATCCGTTATGGGTAGAACAGGTGAAGGATCTGCAACCATCTGACCCCACACTCCAGCGCAATCGCCGACAGGTCGAACTCGGTACTCTCCCAGATTTCTCTATCTCTGACGATGATCTATGTTTCTGAAGTCGCCTATGTGTTTCCGATGTCCCTGAGTTGCTGGATAGTATTTGCCGAGAAGCTCACGAGTCCCGCACATCTGGTCATCCTGGCAACAACAAGATGTATCATGACCTGAAGTAGATCGTGTGGTGGCCTGGCATGAAGAACTATATTTCACGCTTCATCTCTCGATGTCTGACGTGCCAGAAGGTGAAAGCTCGACGTCAGCGTCCTGGTGGACTTTTGACATCCCCTGTTTATCCTGAATGGAAGTGGGAAGATATCTCTATGGACTTCATCATGAGTTTGCCCCGCACTCCGACAGAACATGATGCGATTTGGGTCATAGTAGATCGCCTTACTAAAGTGGCTCACTTCATCCCGTATAAGGAGGGTCATTCCACCGAGAAGATGGCCCGAATTTATGTTTCTGAGATTGTGAGACTCCATGGGATTCCTCTGCGGATTGTTTCTGATCGTGACTCAAGATTTGTATCGCACTTCTGGAAGGGATTTCAGCAAGCTTTGGGCACTAATCTTAACTTGAGCACCGCTTATCACCCGACGACTGATGGCCAGACCGAGAGGGTCAATCAGATTCTTGAAGACATGCTTCGGTGCTATATTCTGGACTACAAGGGAGCTTGGGATGAGCATCTACCCTTGGTTGAATTCGCCTACAACAACAGCTATCAAGAGAGCCTCAAGATGGCCCCCTTCGAAGCACTGTACGGGCGTCGTTGTAGGACCCCGCTCTACTGGTCAGAAGTCGGCGAAAAGGTAATTTTGGGTCCTGAGTTACTTCAGGAAATGGAAGAAGCTACCAAGAAGACTCGTCTTCAGCTCAGTCGTGCCATTGAGAGACAGAGAAAGTATGCCAATCAGCGCCGCCGTCCGTTGGAGTTTGTCGTAGGTGATCAAGTGTTTTTGAAGGTTTCTCCTACTCCTGGGGTGAAACGGTTCGGTCGCCATCATAAGCTCAGCCCGAGCTTCGTGGGACTGTATGTCATCTCAGAGCGTGTTGGAGGATCTGCCTATCGTCTGGAGCTACCTGCTTCTTTGGTCGGTGTCCATAACATCTTTCATGTTAGTCAGCTTCGAAAATACATCCACGATCCTAATCGTGTTCTTGAAGAAGTTCCAGTGATCCCTGAAGCCAATCTGTCTTATTCGATCGAACCTTCAAAAATCGTCGAATATCAAGAACGCAAGCTTCGCAAGAGAACCATTCTGATGGTGAAGGTACTTTGGGTGCATGGCAAGTCTGAGGAGTACACTTGAGAACTCGAGTCTAACATACGCAACAAGTACCCACAACTCTTCTCATGATCTTGGTACGTCTCTAAGTCTGACTTCCTTTTCATGGTTATCTGTCATGTGTTTTAATCTGCAAACCTCTGTTTGAAGTATATGTCATCTTGAAACTTTGATGTTTTAGTCTCATTCAGAGAATTCTCAGGGAAAGTTTCGGGACGAAACTTCCTAAGTAAGGGAGAATGTAACAACCCCTAGTTAAGAATAATAATAATAATAATAATAATAATAATATAAAAAAGACCAAACAAAACTAAACCCCGGTCTAAACCTACCCCCCCCCTTCTTTTAAAACAAACCCATCTCCTCTCTCACGGTCAAAACAAAAAATCCCGCAGGCATTCCCGATCCCGACACAAAATCCGTCTCCGCATCCTGCGAACCCGACGGCCCTGGATCCGCCGCCTACACCTCCGGCCGCCCCGAGACACCTCCCTGTGGCCGGAAAACCCTTCCTCTAGGTCGGCGCCTCATCCTCTTGTTCCCCGACGTCTCCGGTGCTCCCCTTGGCCGGCAACTCCCGCACAACCTCTCTCTTGGCCGACTGCTTCCAAGAGAGGCCGGCAGAAATTTCTTTCTCCCTTCCTCTTCTCCTTCTCCGGCCAGTGAGGGCAAGGACATCATTTCTTCTCCGGCAACCCTAGCTCCTCCTCGTTCCGACCGGTGGATTTCGTGAGAGATCTCCTAGGGCTTCGCTCGAAACCCCTCTTCGTGGATTTCTGAGCCCAAATCTGGACTCCTTGGGTAAAGAATTTCATCAATCCCTCATTTTCTGTTTGCCCTAATTTTTTTTGAGGATTTCCGCCCTCCGATTGACGTAATTTCGTCGGTCCCCCTTGGGTTTGTCGTAAAGTCAACTAATTTCAGTTCTGTTTGCATTTCCGGTGCCGCTCGTCGGACTTAGGTGGTGGAATCGCGTCAAGCTTGGGATTTTTGCTTCCAAACGCCGCCAAAACTCTCGGATTCCTCGCGGTAGTCTCTTCTCCCCTCACTCTCGAGGGAGGTAAAATGTTTAAACCCCTCTCCTGTTGAGTGGTGCGATTGTCTGACATATGTGCTAACATAGAAAATTTTGTTAATTCTTTTTAGAATGTTTTTTTTTATCACGGACAGGTGTAGCTAGAACTTTTAACCTCGCTTGCCCCACTTAGTTGTCGCGAGCACTTTCGACGTCACTGTAAGGCAAGTAGAGAACCCCCTCTCACTTGCAAACTTTAGATTTAATCTGGTTACCTGTTCTTTTACAAAAAAAATCTTTTTACAAAATTCTGAACTCTAAAAATGTTGACATAACAAAATATGATAGGCAATCACCTAAGTACGAAACTAAAAGACAAATTCGTAGTTGTAAGCAATCCTTGAATGTAGCGTTTAACTGGGCAACTGTCTGCTGGCATGGTCACGGCAAGCAGGATTACTTTTCCGATAAGACTTGCACATAGATCTGATTGTGAGCCATGTGCGCTCGCAATAGTACCTACACACTTCATCGATCGCGACTTACAACATAATATAAATTTTAGACTATACTCCGGAGTAGGAATCTTTCAGAAATGTCTGTTTGACCTGGGTTTTTTTTTGTCTAGTAGTTTTGTACAAGATAGATCAGTATTTGAATATGTTTGCTTGTTTTTGCTCTCATTTAAATTAATTAACTTGCTCATGTTTAAATCTTAAGTTCTAAGGCATTTTCCTTCTGTCTTGAATTTGTCTTAGGGTTCGTGACTGCGCCGTCTGCTCCCAGAGCTACTTCTCGTTCAGCTTCAGCTTTGCTCAGAAGTTTTTCATTTGTAGTTGTCTGCATCAGGTTCTATGTATCTGATCCTTTTACTGTCTGTTCATTTATCATGTACTAGTTATAGTAAAACATTTTCTTTTGTATCATGGACAACTCCTAGATATTTTTGATGTATTAAATCATTTTATCTATGATATTTCCACTACTGTTATTATTGCATTTACTTTTGCTTCAAGCACTGTGTGCAGCATTAAATTTTACAAAGAAATACATGTGCATTAATTCTCCCTGTTTTAAAATTTTAAGTGCTTCCGCACATTTATACTCAATAATTTGTTCAAATAACATAACTATTTCTAAAACTATTCTCAATATCACTGCATCCGCCTTAGCAGACATGGTTCCTTTCCCCCATGCCTGTGGCATCACGGCCCGCCCGAAGCGCACTCTCACCTTTGTCGAGACGGGTCGTGACATGGGATCTTCTGAAGCGTCATCTCTTGCTGCTCGTGCGGCTATGACTGTTCCTGAGGTCCGTGACGAGTTGCATATCACCACCATTTCTCTTAGTGGAAAAGTGAATTTTGTTGAGTGGGTGCACTATGTCCGCCGGGTTCTCCAGACAAAGGGCCTCCTGCACCATCTGACTAAGAAAACTCCTCTTACTCCCACTGATGATTGGCTTCGTGATGATGCTCGTGTTCAGACTTGGATACTTAATTCCCTGGATGAAGAACCCTACCGTGTGACCATGTATCATGGACGGCCAAAGCAATGTGGGATGAGCTTCATTATCTTTACTCTGGCAAGGATAGTCTCCAACACCTGTTTAACATCATCACCGATCTTCAGAACCTTGACTTTGGCGGTGCTGCTGACTTAACCTCCTTTGTAGTGCATTATAAGACTGGCTTGAGGCCTGGATTCAGCATTGGCCTCACACTACTGACTTAGCTGCTCAGAGCGCCCAAAAGGAAGTTGTCGGTATTGTCATGATGATGGCTCGTGTTCCTCCTCATCTTCACAGAGTTTGAGCTCAGATACTCTCTTCCTCCCTTGTTCCCTCATTTTCCAATGTTTGTTCCATGCTGCTCAAGGTCACACCACCTCCTAAAATCTACCGTCCTCTCTCACCGGCTCTTATCCAGCACTCTACAGCAACACCTTCCCCTTCTCCCCACAAGCCGAGGACGTCGCTCAGGCTCCCGCGGGAGGGTTCGTGATAACCGACCAAGGCCTAGTATACCTACTGTGGTACGATGTCATCTCGAGGCAACGTGTTACCGAAACATGGTCTGCTTCCTCGTCCTACTGCAACAGTTATTGGTGACACATATTCTGTTACTCGTGCTGATCTTCACAAGTCGCCTCTAGCTTCAGCAACTTCAAGGATGCTCACCACCCTCCTCCTCTGTTCCCTCCTCTCCAATGAAAGTATCACTTGTATCTCCACTACTTTGGGATGGATAGTGGACTCAGGTGTTATCATCATATCACCTCGTTACTTGGACTCTCTACATTCCAAGGTTCACAGTAGTCAATGGTGACACTGCTCCTGTCCCGGCTCTGCTGATATACCACTCAACCATTTTTTTTCTCTTCGCTAGATCCTTCATGTTCCTAGCTCGCCGTTCAATTTACTTTTGTTAGTCGCCTCATTGTCGAACTTGATTGCTCTGTCACATTCACCCTCTTCTTATGTTATAATGCAGGATCGCGAACGAAGAGTATCATTGGTAAAGGACGATTGTACAACGGGCTTCTACCTTCTGGGTGTTTCTCCTACCATTCTCTCCTCCGTCCCTCGCTGACTGGCACGAGCGTCTTGGGCATGCTCCTCTTCAAGTGCTTCAGAAGGCTCTTCATGAGATCTCTCTACCTGCTTTTACTCGTGATTCATATATTAAGAGCGAACAACATCGTTCTTCTTTTCCCTCCGCATTGTACTCAGAGCGATGCTCCTTTTACTTTTAGTACATTCTGATATTTGGGATCCATATAAAATAGTTAGTCTGTCTGGTTATTGTTACTTTCTCACTTTTATTGATGATGATTAGAGAAGGACATGGCTCTACTTACTTCATGATCGTTCTGAGCTTCCACGTGCGCTTCGTGTTTTTATTCTCGAAACGCACACACAGTTTGTCTGTACCATTAAAACACTCTGAACTGAAAATGCTTGTAAATACAAAAGTCGTGTGTTTGATAATCTATGCTCTGAGTTCGGAATCATACATCAAACCTAG